>JASDQU010109686.1:865-11221 GCA_032191745.1 Picea mariana | reverse complement strand
GATATAGCTTGCAATCTTTGGAGAATATTAGGGGATAAATTTGGTGTAGGGTATGTTTATGCTATAACACTTGTTCACCTCTTGCAAAATGAACCATAAATATAAGAGGCTCTCATCCATAGTTTTGAATAGTGGATTGAGGAGGGTAAAATAGGTAAACACCATAAGATTCCCCCAAGGCATGTAAATAAGAACACAAGTATCCATCAGTAAAATCATATCATACATCATTGTGCTCTGTAACTCAAAACAACTTTGAGGATGTAAACCGATATATGTATCAATGAACCATGGAAATGAATCAAGGAACTCATACCTATGAATGTGTTTTCCTTCCCTATTGTATGACAACATATTCTTGTGTAGGGATGGCTTCTACAACAACTTATTCTGTTGTAGGTTTTTGTGGGGAATCATATTCCCTTTTTCCAATATTTTCCCTAGCTTGTCCATGTATGTTGCTTCTTTTTCTGTTGTTGGTTCTTGTGGGTCAACGACAATGTATTCTTCTGCTCTTGTTGTTGGTTCTTGTGTGGCAGCAACAAGGCCTTTTATTGTTGGTTCTTGTGGAGCAATAATAGGGCTTCTTGATGTTGGTTCTTGTGTAGCAGCATCAATGCTTGATGTAGCAACACTTGTGTCTCTCCTTGAGCAACTTTCATCTTTCTCATTTTCAGATATTTGAGGTGTTGGAGTGGATTTGAATTGTAGCAATAGAGTAAGATGATGTTATGGTTCAGATGGGGTGGTGAATACTTTGGATTGGACAAGACTAGTGATTGTGCATCATGAAAGGTAAAGGTGATGGTGTCCCCCCAAACTGAAAATTTTTTCTGTCCTCGAGAAAAAATAGAGAATAGTAAAGGAGTAGAACTGGAACATAAAACAAAGAGGCTTAAGTGATTTTCCATATACAAATCCATAACATTCAATGAATCAGACAAACAAATAGAAAGAAAAAGTGTACCTGCACCTACCTAAGAAGTCCATGAACTTTGCAACAAGTATATGAATTTTAGCAGATTCTTCACAAGCTTTCATGGAAAAAGAAAACATTTGTGTAGAGCACTGTGAACAAGATTTTCTCCTCATTCTAAGAGATCTTCATGAGGCTTTGAGGAAATACCACTTCTGCAACAACTTGATTTGCTACAGGTTCTCATGGAATAGTGGTCTTTCCCTCCTAAGGATTTTTTCCAACTGAATTCTCTATTGTTGGTTCTTGTGTGGCAACAGTAGGGCCTTCAGACACTAGTAGGTGTTGGTTCTTGTGTGACAACACCTTTCACTCTCTTTTTTATGAGCTTGTCTCGGTCATTGGTTTTTGTGTGACAACCACGAGGATTATTGGTATTGGTGTTTGTGTAGCAACACCAATATTATCCTTAGAACTTTTCTATTCTACTGCCTCTTTAGAAATGGTGGATCTGTGAAGTGCTACTAAGAATAGACATACTACAAGATTGGAAACACACTATTAATTGTTGAACATAGAGGGAGTGTGTTAAATAAGATTTGTAGTAGCCAGGTAGCGAGAAAACTCTGATGGGTTGGTAGCAACATGCCTGTTGGAAATATTTATTCAAACACTATTAAAACTATAAGGGTAGCTTGGCATTGTAAGTGAGCCAAGCAACTATTTTGGGTGGGTTAGGTGTGGGTGGAGCAGACGGTTATGGAGGTCTTGTAGAGGAAGAAGTACGCTAAAGTTATGATGTAGTATTAGTGGGTATATGATTTATATTTTGAGGAAATTATTGACTTTCATGGTCAACCACATAAGCCAAGGAAGCTTCATAAACTTCAGCAGGCCATTATCTTTGACATGGGAAAAAGAAAAAATGAATGGGCATTCCTTGGTGTTGGAGGAAGAGTATGATGAACATGAGGTCTTCATGAGAAATGATGTGACAATGTGACTTGAAATCTGGAATATTGGATTTCAAAATGAATTCTTCATGGGTCTTGTTCTCTATCCATTAACAATTTGGAGAAAAAAGTCTTCTTGTTGTGATCTTCAACTGGACATTAGTGTAACAAGATTCTAAGAACTTGAGCGTCGAATCATGGAATATGCAAGGACTCAACATCTCAGGATGTTGCACTTTCATGATTGATGTCTGGAGGACATGTCCCTCTGACAAGAAGTTTTTTCTTCAAGAATCACTTGTGCATGCAAGATTAACTTTCTTGATCGTCCCAGGACTTGCAAAAACTAGCACTTATCTGCAATAAACGTGAGATCATGGAAGAAGAGAGGTAGGCAGTCTCTATTCATCCCATATATACGCAAAAAATTGACAAATATTGATTATGAAACAAATCCAAGGAAAATGAACAAAGCAAAATGCACTTTTTACCTGCCAAGGAGTGGTGGCCAACCTTGAATACTCGACAGTGTTTCGTTGATAAAATATTCGTTAGAGGTCCGATTTGAGTGAGTCCAAATACATATGAAAGTGAATTCAGATGGATATATTTAGTTGAAATAGGTTTTTAAAATTTTATGAGATGATATGTCAAATCTGCTAAGTAACAACCCGCATATCATTGTTGTTTTCAAATTCTCGCCTAGACCAACAATCAATAAATTGAGTACAATTTTTTTGTTTGATGAAAAATTAACACGATTTAAATTGGAAATGAAAGAATATTCATGTAGGTATCTCCAATAGAAACATTGTTTTATAGATATAAAGAATGGATGGGTCAAATCTTCCAATGAACATCCTAGGAAACAAAGTTTCAACGGTGCAGATTTAGGATAGGTAGTCAATATTTAGGGCATAAATTTCTTCTATGATATCGAAATAACATGATTCCAGTTGGGTTGTAAACTAGATTCATAAGTGAATACACCCTAGAAACATGTTTGAAATATCTGTCCATTTATTCTACTGAAAAATTTGTTGTCTGAACTCTGTTCTTGGTGAGGTGAGTGATCCCAAATGCCAAAAGAGTTTGATCAACAATCTGTTTCTTCCAAGTGGTGATTTGGGTTTGTGTGAATGTTTGTAGGTGTATAGTGTTCAAGGTAATACATCCACGTGCCAAAAATTGTAAATGCCCAGTTCCTAAATTGTGCAATATGACCCTCACAAGATCCTATAGCACTGCAAAAGTACCTAGAGCAAGAATGAAATCAAACATTTAGTTCAAAATGTGGTATAATGATAATGGATTTATAGACCAAAAATTAGAATGTAAATTTCGAGGCATGCACTCAGACTCTCATGCTACTAAGGCCATGCTGTCACCAATACCCTATTGACATTAGCAGTGATTTAATCTAAAAAGCTATAAGACACACTCACTTCAAAACTGAATCCTTAAGCACTTCCCCAACAACGACACCAAAATGTGGGGCAAATTATATGGTAACAATTTGATACATTAATTATCAATATGGGTTTGTAAACTTATGAAGTTCTAGGCACAATATATGCAAAGCTAATCTCAAAGTGTCTAACACACCATTTTATAATGAACTATGAAGCAAAACTAACATAATTGATTGCTCATATAACAATCGATATTCTAAGGTAGAATTGCAGGTTGAATATAGATCCTTATATTCAATAGTACTCCGTTGGATTCACTC
This sequence comes from Picea mariana, assembly GCA_032191745.1. Taxonomy (NCBI): domain Eukaryota; kingdom Viridiplantae; phylum Streptophyta; class Pinopsida; order Pinales; family Pinaceae; genus Picea; species Picea mariana. The sequence goes on along the minus strand of JASDQU010109686.1, from coordinate 7,620 downwards.
TATGAGTTAGGTTGACAACCTTCAATTGAAACTATAAACAACATAATTGAGAAACTTAATGCGTGTGGACGAGATATCTATCAGGAGCAGTTGTCGACTAGTGAAGGATTGATGATCATCAATTGTATCAATCTACAGCTCTGACAATTCTTTGTCTAGAGAATCACCAATGAAATTAACGGTAAATCAAGCATGAAACTTCTATTCTCACAAGCATTAGTTGATCCACACAACGTAAATAAAATTACAGTGCAAAAATTGAATAAACTCACACAACAAAAAGAAACTGTTGGACAACTTATACCAAAGGGAGGGCCCTGTATCCCTTGGCATACACTGCCAAGAAAGACTACAATGGAGAGCTCTTGATATGCAATAAGTTCTTTATTCCAAAATTCTCCTCCCAATTTCATTGATCCTCCTTACATTTATACATATGGCTTACATTTCAAAGGAGGAAAATGGTTACAACGAAATGAGACGAGATCCCAAATACATGGATCTACAACCATCACAAACTTTATTAAGGAAATGGAAGTTACATAATGGTTTTTGGATATGTTTGAATATCCAAAAAATTAATCTTTGACAAAACCATATCCCCAAATTCGTCCACAAGAGGTGTAACTATAGGAATCTGGGCGCTACAAGATTTCTTGGAAAATCTTCCTTGAATATCCATCCATATCACCCAAACCTTTTCTTGTTTTGGAAATCATTACCAAGTTAGCCAATTTGGGGCATTCTGCACAAAACCCATGTCTTCGATTTTCCTAATTTGTCTTCATTTGTCTAGAAATTCCATGGAAAAACTGCTTCTAGAAACATGCCGCTACAAAGTTCCAAAAGTACTACATGAATAGGAAGATGCCTGCTACAGGATTCAAATTGCATGAACCATTATTGGAAAGACCAAGTCCAATTCCTTTTAATTCATCAAAAATAAAGGAAATTAATGAAATTAACAACTAAACATATTATAAGCTTGCAATGACACTTATCTTGATAACTACGAGGGAATATGGTAAAAAGGAACAGTGATAAGGTAAAAGGGATGGAGAAAATGATCTAAATGGGACACATATGTTAGTGAAAAAGATACCAAAATGACTACCCAATAAAGTGGATGCCATGTTAGCCCCCATTACTCACAGATATGGGGCCGACAACGCGTGGACTTTCAAGAAGATTCTAGAAGGTCCAAACCTAATCACTAACTGAGGGTTGAGGAAGTCAAAACCCTAACTCTAGATGACTATTGGGCTATGTTAAATATTGACACTAGGAGGAAAAAATGGTTCCATTATTTTGTATTGTATCTTGTTCCATAGCTAAGCAAAACATTTGAGAGTAGTATTTTGTGGGAATAAAAGAGGAGGAGGAGGAGATTTTGTAGCAACCATTAAGACTATAGTGTCAATAGGTAATTCCATAGTGATTTCCCATTCCTTTGTATGCACATTTTATAATTGAAGCAAAGAGAGTTGAGCATAGGTCTCACCTTCCAGTTGGGTTTTCTCTCGTATTGGGTTTCCTAGGTGAAATCTTGTGCTCATTGTGTGGATGGTGTGTATTTTGTGCATGTTCTTTCATTTTTATATTTTAGTTATTTCTTATATTCAATCCATAATCTAGAGATAATAATTATGGGATCTAAGGAAATAAACCATATAAGTCTAAGGTTTCAAAATAGTATAAGATCTATTGTGATGAACTATTCCAGTGGAATACCCATGACAATTTACAGATCATTTTGTTAGATTTCTTTCTAAAAAAGAATAAAAGATTAAAGTTTTGGGGTTTTATGGTTGGTTGTTGGGAGAAGACAAGTGCCTTATTCCAACTAGAGCTTATGGGGTTAATAATTATGCCCCTCTTAGAATTGGTCTATCTTATCTTAATGGATTAGGGATAAGAGACTATAACCATGTGGGTAAATTAGTCTCCTATCTAATCAATATAATGTATGTAGATCAAGGCCCTACAAGAAGGGGTTCCCAAAGGAAGCACCTTCACCAAAAAGATAAACTATAACTTGATAAAAATACTAAATACCCTTGTTAGGGATACAAAGTAAAGATAAAACAAGGAATTAAGCACTTACCAAACTAATAAGGGAAGAATGAATGTGTTTGTCCTGAAACGTCTTCCCTCCAAGTAGTAGTATTACCCTTCAAATTGATTGATCTTGAAAGCTTGTAGTAGTCTTGAGCAAACACAACAAATCTTTAATGCACCAAAGTAAACGAAGAGAGAAGAGCTCCAATAATTGACACCAACACCTCAATAGGTAGATATTCAACAAAATTGTATTATCAAAGAAGTATCCAACGACAACAATGAATTGGAATGAGGGGAGGAGCCTCTATTTACAAATGAGGCTTCACTATCCTTCTCATTCAATATTTTTTTCCATCTTCCTAGATCCTGCCTAGGGTAACTACAAACTTGACTTGCCTTCTAATTAACTAAAATACACTAAGACAAAATACAATAAAGATGTGCCACGTGTACAATATTTTCCCCAAGAGAATGGGACATATCCATCAAATATGGAAGAAGATGAGTCAAAGGTGCAACATCTAGCCTCCAAGTGGATAGATCCATAATAAACTCCTCAAAGTAAGCTGTGAAAACCTCCTTGATCTCCTCCTAGGTGGATGTGTAGCTCTCCAAGGTTGGATGACCCCCAATAGATGCTTAAAAACACGGGTTATGTGGTCTCAAGAGCTATGACAACATCCACCATGGGAACATATGAAATATGAACTCCCCAGATAATCCAAATGCTCGAGCAAAAGCTGTGGGTTGTTCCTCCAATGAGTGGTCAAAATTGTGGCAAATGTTTTTTTGCAACATATTTTAAAAACACCATAATTGTGTCATTTTTTTTTCCAATTTTCTATTATGACCACATTTTAGAAATCCCATAGCCATTTTGCATCTAATTTCATTGATTATGGTGAAATTATGCCCCCTATGTCAAAATATAACCGCTGTTAAAGCTAGGCCAGCCTCAAAATATGCAATGCAATCTTAGATCTAGGGTTTGGAACTTCCTATATCTTCTCCCGTGTGGGATGTCCCATTAACAAGCATGATAGAATGTGCAAAGTAAACTCCAAAGTGGATGTCATCCTCAAATCAAGCAAGTGGATTTGTGATGGAAGGCCTCAACATGTGGAATGTGAATAACACTGAACCATCTCCATGAAAAAAAGGGGTGAGCCCCATAAAACAAGATCCATTGGTTTTATGTGAGGTTTGCAAGGTGAAGGAACATCCTCACATCATTCAACTAACCTCTACATGAGAAAAATTGCTTGTAGAATAATCCTCCAAGGGGGTCGACCCTCAAATCAAGTGAAAAATTCCTCCAAATGGATGAATAAAGAGAGCACTCAAGGATATATGATGTGGCATGTCAAGAGGGGACCCATGCATGTATAAATATCCCCAGAGTGTCTTGGGAAATTTGACTAGTGCCTTAGGATCCATGAACTTCCTCAAGATATGTGAAACTGCCTCGGAAAATGTGAAACTGCATGAGCAACTATAAACTCATCTCCGATAGTCCATGTCCAAAGTGTGACAAATACATAAAAGGGATCCACGCTTAGGCATACTATAAGTGTGCTTCTGTAGGTATGACAACCTTTACAACACAAACAACACTTTTATATAGAGTGAAGTGAGAAAGCCTAAAGATTCTGTAGGTCATGTGTCCTAGTAGATCCATCCCAAGGCCCTCACATACCTACCTAGGCCATAAATGACTGACTTGGGACCAATTTAATGAACTCCCAGGGATAGTCAGCTAAGCTATAAGAGAAAGGAATAAATTGAAATGGGGAATAAGAGGATAGACGATGACCAACTACGAAGGGTCTAGATCTACCACCTAGGTTAAAACACTTTTACGTACATCATCTAAGCATTGTCCAATATAATCCATGAATACAAGAAGGTCTCACTTTTGGCTGATTAATGATACAATAGTACAAAGAATTGTAGTGGTAAATCTGATCATGGTACTTTGGGCTCTAACATCATCAAGATAGGCACACAATTTGCTCATATGATAGGTCACATCTGGCAAAAAAATGTGGGGTGCACTAATGTGAACCCTAGGTCTAAGATTTGGGTAGGGGACATGTTCTCATATCGTGAGTGCATGAAAACTCCAAACTCTGCAAAACACTTATAAACATGATATATTCTCACTAGATGGGTGTTAGATACAGGGGAGGGGTGAAGACACAAGGGCCTTGCCGCTTCCCTAAGACAAAGATAAATCCATGTGCAAATGAAATGGAACCAAGGATAGGTTAGTAGCACCACACACACACACACACACACATCTATTCTTACTTCTATTCTAAAAGAAAAATTAAAACGTGGAAAGCAATATGGTACATGAAACACACAATGAAATCTAATGCTCATGCTAGAGAGCTTATTCATTCTAAAATACTCTAATATAATAAATAAACATGTTAGGTAAAATAAAAAATCCAATGCAACCATTTTATGAGTTCATCAATACCATGAAATTTACCTTTATGCTTGGTCATGAGCCAAAATAATGAAACATCAAGGCTTAAGTGAACATATGATGGGACCTTCATCTCTTTTTCACCAAAAATTGAAATAGGATTATGATAATGCAATATTAGAATGAAGGCATGTCAAGGTTGACCCAGATTATTGCAAGCTTCTTCAATCCAAAGGTGGATGTGATTGATGTAATGATTTTCAATGATGCAAGCATATGGAAAATTATCACTTTTACTCATCAAAATCTTAATCATATATGTAAATTAAGCATGAGAGAACCAATCAAAATTGGAATTTTTTGTAAATCCATGTCTTACGACTAGTTTCCCTTGTACCCGAGGCTAAAAATATCTGCAATAATTCCAAGATTGAACATGCAGTTGTTTAGTCAATGTTGCAGCCTCAAAAACATCATCATTGGATGTATTTTGATGCATAATAAAATCATGAGTTGGGGACATCCATGGTTGGAAACTTTCTGACGTTATTTGACCATAAAACCCCCTTTGTGTACTTGTAAATCAACCTTCTTAATGAGGTAACATGGTTGTTCATGCATCATGAAATAAGTTTCACATTCCTTGATTGTGTTTGGCTCTCCACAAGATATCAAATCTAGAATCAAAATAAAAAGAACTTATATCCCATTTATGTCTTTCAATATGGAGAAGATCATCAATATTTCCATTTTCTTTGTTGTCATTCTCTTTATCAAATAAGGGTTTCTCCATTAGATTTTCCTTTTCCAAGTTGCTAAAGGATGTATCATAAAAATCAAAATCTTGGAAAGCAGTGTAACATATCAAACCCTTGCTTTCATGATAAGGAGAAGTGAAAGATGCTTGGATGCTCTTATCATCAGGGTCTTCATGAAAGTTCTCTTCATATATTTGAACTTCAAATGAATCATGAGGTGTCCCCTGATTTTCAATGGAAGAATGAAGATATTCTTCATCAATGTTTTCTTCTTGACGAAATGCAACAAAATATTCAATGGAATCATCATCTTCAAGAGAACAATAAGGTGCTTCTTGAGGTCTTTCTTCAACATGGTCATATTTTCTTACCACATCATACATTTCCTTGACATTTTCAACACGAGGCATCCATTCATCACCCTTTTTTAACTCTGAAATATTATCCAACAAAGGCTCATGGGAGGATGGAGAGGGATGAGCCTATTTATGTAAAACATCTTCAAGCTTTAGTGGAGAAGGCTCACCATATTTTGCTTCAATATAATCACACAAGAAAAAGTATGCATCTTTTATTTTTTCTATTTCCACAAGAAGGTCAATTGTGGCATTATCATTATATTCCATTATTAGATCATCAATATTTTCTTCTCTTTTATCTTGTGTATCAAGAAAGACACAAACGGCTTCAACTTCTTCACAACCATAGATCCAATGCCTTTGAAACTCTTTTATCCAGTGCGAGAATGATTTTATCTCTTTAGGTTTGAAATTGCAATACCAATCCCATGAATTTTCTCCTTGCATTGAATATGCAAATGTTTTCATCAAGACAACCTCATAGAAAATGTTAGTATTTACCACATAGTTCATAAAATATTCAAGGTGACTTGAATCCAACCAATAATTTCCATAAAAGTTTGGGACATTGATAAATACATCAACATGGATCATATGTGAACGTCTTGGAACATATGATAATCCAAAGGGACAAATACATTGCCATAAATATGTGGACGTCTTGGAACACATGATAATCCAAAGGGACAAATACATTGCCATAATTTTTTCTCTTGTTAGAAGCCATACTTGAAACATAGAAGGTGATGATTTCTTAAAATCAAAGAATTGCATACCAATCATACAAATAACCAAGATGTGGAGTTTCCAATATACCTTGAGGATTAGGAGAATTTGAGTTCATAAATAACTTTCGAATGCTTTGAATCAATTCAAATCCCATGTTATCTTTGTCTTAAATATTTCTTTATGGGAATTACTTCTTGTAGTGTATCTCTTTGTTATATTTTCTTTATGTGGAGTCACTAGATAAGATATTTAAATTAGCATTCACAATATTTTCATCAAGATACACATGCAAGATAAATTCCAACAAAATCGAGAAATGAACTTTGTCCCCTTCAATAATGCATGACAATGTTTCTTTATATATTATATTTAACTAGGAACACTTGTGCATTTTGTCTTATCAACCAAGGTTTC
>JASDQU010109685.1:132605-148231 GCA_032191745.1 Picea mariana | reverse complement strand
TTTCATCTTCCGAGGTTAGGGTTTTGGATTTTATCTATGAAAAAAATGCCTTTGGAGCCTCATTTTAAAATCATCTTCTTGTGAATGTGAGTAATAGACACATCTCTTCTCAGAGATAAGCTGCCACCATTCTAGAGAGTCTTTCACTCTGTATTTTTACAGTGTTTGTACATTTTCGTTCATTAATAGAAAATTGTGTATTACTGTATCTCTGTGTATATGGTTGCATCTTTGATACATTTTTGTTATATTATTGGATATCTGAGATATCTCTATACATTCCTTTATTATATCTCCGCTCTCATTTCGTGCCAAAAATAATCTGGATCAACGGCTTGGTTATCCTTTCTTGTGGCCTATATTTTTCAAATACTTTTGTTTCACACATGCCTCATCAACTATCCTTGTATTGAATAGCATCACCAGCTTTCACAAATGACTATGTATACCCCTTGGATACTTGAGGAGTACATATGGGTTCTTGGAAGAGATACCCAGCATGATATCCATCTTTCACAATTTGGTAGTGTACTCCTCCACACTTTTCCCTTTCCTTTACCTAAAGTAATGCTAATGGATCCATTGGTACTCTACATTCCTGATAGGGTAGAATGGGGACTTAATGAGGGTTTTTAAATCCCCCCACTTGGTTATTGATTAATCACCCTCTAGCCTAAGTTTCTTTGTGTGGATTTTCCACTAGTGTAATGCATGGCCCTCTAATTTCAGTCAAGCAAATTAAATCTTCTTTTCCTCATCTATGTTGTGAAAACTGAAATAGACCTCTAATTGTTGCAACCAATTATTCAACTTTATTGCCTCAATCTCACCTTGGTATGGCTTTATATCCACTTTTGCTTCCATTTTAAATAAAATTTGTGAAGGGATAATGGCACTGGAACTTGGATTTTTTTTCTAAATCTCTCCTCGAGTCCTTTTCTAGGTCTTCATTTTCTCTGAGTTTCCCCTCTAATCTAATCTCTGAGTTAGAGCCTCCAACCTCCCGGAACGATCTGATCTTGTTTTCTAGAGCTACCGTGAGGAGGATCATATTGCAAGATATATCAACAACTTGCTCTTCCATAATCACAAATATCTCTTTTGTTGTATCTTGAGGGTTGTTGTGAATAGACTCATCCACCATGGATAGGGTTCTATGAATTTCTTCTTAATCCAATTCCTGAATCCTGCAACTTCCTAGAAATACTCCAAAGAAAACTATTCTCATACCAATATGATCTATAAAATGTCACAGATGTTCCACTGGAATAGTTTGTCACAATCGATCTTATAATATTATGAAATATTTATTATGCAAGTTTATTTCCTTAGATCTCAAATTTGTTATCTCTATCTTATTTCTCTATTTTTTTAGAAAATAATTGAAACATGAAAATAAAAGAATAGGCAAATGAAAAACCACCATCTACACAAACAAACAAAATATTTACCCTGGGAAACCAAATATGAGAGAAAACCCAACTCAAAGGTGAGGCATGTGCTCTAGTCTCTTTGTTTCGGTTAACAAAATGCAAATACAAAGAAATGGCCACTCACTGTGGAGTTGTCTATGACATTGTGGCTTGAAAGGCTACTACAAAATCCTCCTTCTACTCTTTTATTCTCTCAAAATACCACTCCTAGATTTTTTTGCTTAACCATGGAACAAGTACAATGCTAAATAATGGAACCCCTTCTCTTCCTAACAGCATGGTATTTAACATAGCGTGCTAACCATCTAGGGTTAGGGTTTTGACTTCCTCAACCCTCAATTAGTGATAAAGTTTGGACCTTGTAGAATATTCTTAAAAATCCACACAGGGTTAGCCACACACATTTGAATAATGGGGGTTGAAGTGGCATCCACTTGTTCCATGGTGGTCAATAAGGTAATTCAACTTGTAGGAGGCATAACTTTCCCATACAAGATACAATTGAGGCGATTCTTTCACCATTGTAAAGGTATCAATGTGTAGAACATTTTCAGAAGAATCTAGAGAGGTTTATGACCAAAAAAATGTCGTTTAATGCCTCAAAATGGCTCTGAAAATTTTCAGACCCAATTTTCCAAAATGGGACCTATGATAAAATGGCCCTACAAGCCAATTCCTCCAATTTTCCACCCAGAAAGAACCAATATAGATGAAAAATTATATGATGATCCAATCCAAATTAAAGCCTAATGGACTACTTGTGGAACTCTTATTGGGCTACTATGATTTTATAAAGGAATTTTTACAAAGAGCGGTGGGGACAATAAGAGCTCAAGGAGGAATGATGGGAGACTTCAATACAACATTCTTAGCATTAGTTCCAACAGAACATAATCCTACAAACTTTGAGAATTTTAGGGCCATCTCATTATGCAATTGCATATACAAAATTATCTTAAAGGTAATTTCTAGGACTTTGAAAAGTGTCCTCTCAAATCAAATCTACGAAGAATAATTTGGGTTCTTAGAAGGAAGGAAAATTCATGAGGCAATTGGGGTTGCCCAAGAATTCTTACATTCAATCAAAGTTTGAAATCAAATATTGATGCTGATGAAAGTGGATCTGTCCAAAGCTTATGAAAGTATAATTTGGCTTTCCATTAGACTAATTTCGATCCATATAGGCATTTTCCATCAATTTTTTGTATGAATAATGAGTTTCATTTCCTCAATATATTTTGTTATATTATTAAATGGAGAAGCAACCACTTTCTTTAGATCAAGAGGACTTAGACAAGGATATCCCCTATCCCCCTTTCTCTTTCTTTTAATAGCTAAAGGATTAAGTAAGTTTCTTAAAGAAGAAGAAGGAAAGGGTTGTATAAAAGGAGTTCCTATTGAAGTATCATGCAATATCAAACATCTAATGTTCATAGATGATATCCTGATTTTCTGTGAAGGCACCAAAAAAATCATTAATAAATTTGAGGGCACCGTGGACTTATTTTGTAAAGGAATTGGTATGGTCATTAATATGGAAAAATATATGATGACCTTATGGGGGATATCTGAGTAGAAAAAAAACTTTATTACTCAACTTATTCCCTGTAAGTTAACAAATCTAGAACGAATTCTGAAGTATATAGGTTTCTTTTTTAATCCAAATCAATATAAAAAATGTGATTAGCAGTGGTTGATAGAGAAAGTGGAGAATAAAATAAACACTTGGTGTAATAGATGGTTGTCCAAGGCAAGTCATTTGGATTTGGTAAAAGTAGTTCTGAAAGCAATTCTAGTCAACTAGATATCACTTTCCTGGGTCCAAGAAGATGTTTTGGAAACCACTAGGAAACTTTGTTATAATTTTATCTGGTCTGGAGACCAAAAACGGAAAGGAATATTGTTGGCCTCTTGGAAAAATTTGGCATTACCAAAATCCGTTCGAGGATGGGGCCTCGAAAATCACTTTCTCTTTTCAAAGGCTCTTATTGCAAAAACATTATGGAGGCTAATTCAAGGAAAATGTTTGTGGGTTCAAGTAGTAGGAGCTAAGTATATAGACCCTAATTCAGTGGAGGATTGGATCAAAAATCCCCTTAATCAACAAAATAATTTCTCAATAATCTATAAATTTGTTATCTATGCTTTCCATCTGGTTGGCAGTTATTTAATTCGAAAAATTGGAAAAGGGGATAAAGTGAAAATTTGCCTTGACCCTTGGGTAGGGAGAAAGGGTATGCACGGAATTCCCTTTCAGATGATTTGTTAGTTAAGTAATAAAGGTTGTTTTAATATAAGACAAGTTGAAAACTGGGTAAGGTCCACTGCTTGGCACCAACAATGGTTATCATGGGAAGAAATTGGTTTGGGAGATGAATATGAAAAAGAATGGAAAAGATACACAAATATCCTAATAGGTAGAAATGTTGGGCTAAATAAAGAATATGATTAGCTAATATAGTCATTGAATCTAGTTCGAGATTATGTTACCATAATATGCTACAAAGCACTAGCTGAAGAAGGAAGAGAAGACCAATAGATCTGGTGGTAGAAAATTATCTAGAAACTAAAATTCCCAACAAAAAACAAGATCTTTATGTGGCTAAGTTTACACAAAAAGCTTGCCACATGGGATGTTCTTCAGAAGAGGAATTTTATAGGGCCAGGATGGTGTTGTCAATGTCACCAAGAAGAAGAAACTATAGTTCATCTCATGTTGGACTGTCCATACTCCAAGCCTCAAGGAGGTGTGGAAAGAGGTGGAAATATTAATAGGGATTGGGAACATTTGAGAAGGGGGAAGTATTGAGAGGCCTTTAGAGCCTAGTGTAACATAAAGGAGGCTTCCAAGATCAGATCACTTCCACTTAACATAGTCTGGGAGTATGGCTCACTAGAAATCTAAATTTGTTTGAAGACAAAGAGACACTTCCCCTCCAGGATGTGATCTAAGGTTTGAACTTTGTTGCAGGTTTTAGGGTTCAACAGTGAATAGAATGGTAGACAGAGGAGGAAGGAGCAAGACTCCCTCCTACAAACAAGTGGTGGTGGATAGAGGGAAAGGCCCACGTAGGGTAGGATTTAAGACCCCATTATCAGGCACCTCGAGATCGGTGTCAGAACAACAGAGTGATGAAAAACATGGGAAATGAAATAGAATAGGGGAGGAGAATAAAGAATCCCAAGGCAAGACGCCAGAGCCCTCAAACCCATCTAGAGGGGGAGGGAGAAATCCATGCAAACAAAAGACAACATTGATCCCAAAAGTGATTCTAGAAGACCCGTGGACGCAAGAATATAGGGGCCAAATGAAGACGCATGCCCTGATTTTCAAATTTATGGGGTTATGGCCCACTGAAAAAATCGTGTGTAGACGGATCAAACATCATTGGAAACCAAACGGAGAGGTGGATCTACACCTAGGATCAAAAGGATTTTTTACAGTAGTATTCATAAATCTAGAAGACAGAGACAAGGTGTTCGAAGGAGGTCCTTATTTCCATGCCTCAGTTAAACTATATATGAGACCCTGGAAGGATAATTTCTCCCTGGAGGAGACCTTTAAATGAATTCCAATTTGGCTCAGGCTTTACTCCCTACCAATGGAATACTGGCTCTCGTCCACCCTTGAATAAATAGGAAATAAACTAGGGAAAAATTTCAAGGCATCGGATGCGACTTTGAAATGGAAGTACACCTCATTCACAAGAATTTTTATAGAGATGGATGTTTTGGGGGCACTACCAGAAGCAATATGTCTGGAATTCAGGGATGAGGAATGGATCAAAAGCATAGATTATGAACAGATTCCTTTTAGATGTATAAAATGTCATGAACAGGGTCACCTACTCAGGGAATGACCATTAATTAAAAAGATGGCACAAGAAAAAGAAAAAAAAACTAGGATGAGGAAGGCTTCATTCGGCCAAATTATAAAGGAAAAGGAAATCGAAGACAAAAACTAACCCTCCGCAAATAGTAACCCGGGAACAAAAAATAGCTTCGAAGTTCTGGGAAACAAACCCAGGTCGGAGAAATGGGGTAGGATAGGCAAGGGGAAAGAGAGCAAGAAGAGAAGGAGACCAATAAAACAATGGAGCAACAAAACCTTCAAGAAACCGTCGACAACAACAAAGTTTCCACTGGTGAAGGTAACCGAGACCCAAATACCCTAATTCATGAGGGGGATGGAGACTCTGAAATGACACCAAGTGAGTTTGTAACTGAGGATCCTGATCTCAAATACATCATCTAAAGGGAAGGTATAGACCTCCAGAATATATTAGAGCAGTGGAAACAACAAGGTATGGATAACATATCGTCAGAACAACTAGATCGCATTTAGTACCTCTTCCTAATGAGGGAGGAACAAAAAGAAAGAGGAATCAAACGAATGCATGGAGAAATAGGGACCATGGGTATCAAAGCGAGAGACAGTCAACAACAACACTCCAAAGAAAGAAAAGAGGAAGAAGGGGAAGAAATTCAACAATGTGGCCTTGTAGGAACTAGGAGCGCTTCTGATTAACTCGGTTAAAATAAAAAATTTATTCTTTGCCCCCCCTCCAAATGTTTAAAATGAAGGTTACCACTTGTAATATAAGATGCCTGAACAACCCCAGGAAATAGAGAATTCTAAAAAATAAACTTAAAGTGGAAAAACCAGACATTTGTTTTATTCAGGAAGCCAAATGTACCTCATAAAAGATGGTACAAATAAGTAAGGTAAATTGGAATATCTATAATGTTTTGGATATAGATAGTCAAAATGTTGTTGGAGGCATCATCACCCTTTGGAACCCACAAAAGGTGGAATTGTTCTCGACATAAGCTACTAAGCATTATCTGTCAGTAATCATGCAAATTATAGGGAGTCCAGAGAAGGTCATGTGAACTAATGTTTATGGCCCTCAACTACTAGAAGATAAAAAAAAAAATTGATTTTAGACCTATAAAACCTAAGTGATAGAAATCATAACCCTCACTCAATTTTAGCAAGTGATTTCAATATAACAGCCACTTTGGATGAAAAGAAAGGAGGTATTAGAAGACTCGACAGAGATGCAGAGGTTTTCTCAGCTTTCATAGAAAAAACCAAGCTAGTTGATATCAAAACTAGTAATGGTCAATTCACTTGGAACAACAAAAGAATCCTACACCAACAAATAGCTTCGAGATTAGACAGGTTCTTAACCTCGGAATCAATAGTCATGCAAGGTATAATAATGGAAGGCAACATTCTTCCTCTGGGGGGCTTGGACCACTGGCATGTTCTGTTGGAGGAAAACTTTCAGGTAACCCCAAAAAATAGACCGTTCTATTTCGAGAGTTTCTAGATCGAGCACCCAAATTTCAAGGAGAACATCAAGATCTGGTGGAAAGAGAGCATCCAAGAACATGGAACAAAAATGTTTAAACTTCAAATAAGGATAAAATACATAAAATAAAAACTCAAGAAGTGGAATAAATAAGTCTTCAGGAATATTGACGAGGCTAAAAAATATCTAGAAGATAAAATTGGTTGGCTCCAAGAACAGTGTATCCAAGAAGGCTATAATGAGGAGAGGAAAAAAGAGGAGAACTAATTGATTCAAGAGTGGGAGACTAGATGTAAGCAAGAGGAGATATTGTGGAGACAGAATTCCAGAGTGCAGTGGTTAAAGGAAGGGGAAAAAAATACAAAGTTCTTCCACATATCGACTTTAGCGAGAAGAACTCATAATAAAATCTTGAAGATCCGCAACCAGGAAGGGATAGAGAGAGAATACCACCTGGATATTGCAAATACTCTAGTTAATCATTTTCAGAATATAGAAATAGAACCCATCTTGGACAAAACTGAAGCAATCCATAGGATCTTAAGGCATATCCTAAGGCATATCCCCAGAGTGGTTACAGTGGATCATAACTTGAATCTAAATAAACATATTTCTCCTGAAGAAGTCGACCAAGTGATCCAGGAGATGCCAAATGGAAAGGCCCCAGGCCCAAATAGTTTAACTGTGGACTTCTTCAAAGCTTGTTGGGATGTGATTAAATATGATATATATGGCATAGTGGAAGACTCAAGATGATCGGCCTCGATCCTGAAAGCCCTGAACTCCACTCTGATCACCTTGATACCCAAAGAAAATGAGGCAAGGACTCCGGACATGTTCATATTGATCGCCCTTTGCAATGTGTTGTACAAGATTATATCGAAAGGTATCGCTAATATACTGGAGCCCCTACTACCCATTCTGATTTCAAAGGAACAGTGAGGCTTTGTAGAGGGAAGGAAAATAATGGATAACATCATTCTAGCCCATGAAATCATTCATACTCTGAAAAGTAGGAAAAACTATGGAATGATAATTCAACTCGACTTTGCCAAAGCATATGACAAACTAAGTTGGAACTATATGGAAAAATCATTGGAAGCCTTTGGCTTTGACAAGCACTGGATCAAGTGGGTAATGACCCTGGTGTCCACTACTAGTTTCTTATTATTGGTTAACGGAGCCCCATCAAAACTGTTTTACCCTTCCAGGGGCCTCAAACAAGGAGATCTGTTGTCACCCTTCATGTTTATCATTATGATGGAATGGTTAAGAAGAACCATAAAAGTTGCAACGGAAGAAGGAACTATAAAAGGACTCAGATTGTATGAAGAGTTTCCTACAACAACTCATCAACAGTTTGTGTATGACACAATGTTGCACGGAATTCCCACTATCAAGGAAGCTAGAGCCTACAAGAAGATCCTAGTTGATTTCAAAGAAGCCTTAGGGACATAAATAAACCACTCAAAATCTATGATTTACTTATTCAACACTAATATTGGTGTCCAAAGGAATCTCTCCAACATCATGGGGTTTGAGAGGAAAACTATGCAACTAGATATATGGGTGTGCCCCTAACGAACAAGGCAAGTAAATACACTACCTGGGAAGGGATCCTCACCAAGATGCAAGAGAGAGTAAAAAGATGGACCTACAGAGCCTTTAATTTAGTTGGTTTTTTAATTCTTAAAAAGGAAATCTTACAAGCGATCCCAGCATATTTAATGTATGTCTTCCCATCCCCAAAAGGTATTTTACAAAAAATCAGAACAATCCAAATAAATTTCTTATGGAGAAGCGCAGAGGATAAAAAGAAATGGGCCCTGGTGGCCATGGAGAAATTGTGTTGGCCAAAGAGAAAAGAGGATCTTTGTCTACAAGACCCACAAGTAACAAATGAAGCTTACGAAGAAAAATTGTGGTGGAGATGGGTTAAAGACATCTCGACGCCATGGGCTAGCCTATGGAAAGAAAAATATGCTCAAGGTATCAATCCTCATGAGCTAATCAGGTTCACAGGCATAAGAGAAGGATCAGCCATCTGGACCTTAGCTTGGAGGAATAAAAAGTGGATCCAGGATCACAGTTTATGGGAAATTAGGAATGGACAAACAACGAGGTTTTGGGAAGATGCATAGCAGGAAGAACCCAAGATGGAAAACCAAGATAGGGACAGGATAAAACAAGAGATTTTGGGGCAATGTAAAGTAAGAGTTTTTCAGTACTGGAAACAACGGGAGGAGATATCAAAATGGCGAATATGGGAAAATTTCCAAAATCAAGAAATCACTCGGGACGCGCAACTGGTCAAAGAGATAGAGGAGTAGGTGGGTAAAAGGAAGATTTGGTTCTTAGAGGAGGAATACCAATTGATATGGGGGAGGACTGATGGTGGAGAATTATCTTTGAAAGAAGCCAGATACTATATAGAAGGCCAAGCCCAGAGAGACATGGAACCTCATTAGGAAGGACTTTGGAGTTACCCTCAATGGACAAAGATTAAAATTTTTAAATTGTTGGTTCTACATAAGAAAATATTGACATGGGAAAACCTTGTAAAAAGAGGCTTCCACAGACCCTCAATATGTCACCTCTACGAAGGCCGGGAGGAAACAACAAACCACCTTCTGGATGAGTGCACCTACGCAATCGAGATTTGGGACTGGGTAGCAATGGGATTTCGCCAAACAGGTAGGGTAAAGGGAGATATTAGAGCTACTTTAAAGAATTGGAAGGAACTCTATAGTGAAAATGAAGTGTTTAACCTATGTTGGGGGTTAACTCCTGGAATGGTCATCTTGGACATATGGAAAGAAAGAAATAGGAGACGCTTTAGGAACGAAATTTACCCGATCTCTAAGATTGTGGACACTATCAAAACACAATTAAGAGAGACAATGCAAAGCAGGAACTTTACGTGCCAAAAAAACACGACATCTCCCCAAGACCTTTGAATCCTTCTCTGGTTACAATTGAAAGAATGGAGCCTTAACTTACCCGCCCCTCATGCCCTGCGTATTCTCAGTGATGTCAAGACCTGGTCCCCACCTCATATGAGCTTCTTGAAATTGAATTCCGATGGCGCTTCCAAAGGAAACCCCGGAAAGGCCGGAGCGAGGGGAGTGTTCAGAGATAGCGGGGGGAATATTATTTGCCTATATGTAGCTAGCATTGGCATCACCACAAACAATGCAACTGAGTTTATAGCTTTGGAACAGGGTCTAGAGATTATGATTAGAGAAGACCTAACAAGTGTCATAGTCGAGGGAGACTTGGCTCTGGTGATCAACACAACAAAAAGACTTCAGTGTGGAACTAGCATTGGCAAGGTGATAAGACACTGGTGTCTAGCACAAACTCTACAAAGGAACCTGAATAACTTACAAACCATTGTCACGATAGAATTCAGATGGATACGAAGATCAACAAACGCACTGGTGGACAGATTAACAAATGAGGGAGTGATTTGGGGGGATGGTATGTTGGACGAGGCGTGGATTGGAATGTTGAGGTTCCAACTCAGATAAGATTGTGAACACTTGGAGAATCTAGATCATAGTGGCATATTCAGGAATGAAAGTCACATTGAAGATTACACGGGGCAGTCGAACCCGGCGTGGGACCCAGGCAGAGAATGAGTATCCTAACACTTGGCCCTCAAATCTCATGATGAGAGTAAACGGGATCAAGAAGGGAAGGCAGGTGGATGTAAAAACCAATAGCAAGGATATAGAGGCCATATCGGGAGATATCCCGAGCAGTATTAATGGAAATCATGAGAAGAGAAGGACAATATCGATGGAGGATAACACTACGTGGATCTCGACCCTAGGACAAGGTACGAATTTAGAAAGACAGAATGCATATATGGCAGGAAAGGTTACAATGATTTGAGGGATAAGGGGGGCATAATGGCAAGAAATGCCTTGCCAGAGCATCATTTTGATTGTATTCTCCACCTCATGGAACGATTAGTAGAAGGTACAGGTACCCGAGGGAGAAATCATTATAACCAGAGTAACCACAGACAGGTCCATAACTTGCTGCATTTAGCCCCCCACAATAGTAACAGTTCCAATATGATCTTGGATCAAGGGAAGGGTAAAGAGGGGACCGAGAAGAGAGTTAGTAGTAAAATACTAGGCAAGAACAAGGTCATGGCACACTTGAAACACACCATGAGTAAAGGTAAACCCCTCGGGGAGGGAAAGCCAGAAAGCTATAGGAAACTTACGAGGATTGAGAATGTTCCAAGGGAAGCAGCGAGAATGTACCAAACCTTAGTCCCACAGAAAGGGAAAGAAGTGGAGAAAGTTGGGAGGAGGAGATAAAATTGGAGCGAGGCAGTAAGGAGATGGATAAAATATCCCAGGAAGTAGACTAGATTAGAGACACGGGGGTCACCCTCACCAGGGAGACACTCTTCCACAGAACTTTGGAGATGGCGTGGGTCACTAAGATGCTAATTGGCAAGGTGAAGGCAAACACAGATGAGACCCGCAAGGAGGAACAACTAGATATGAAGTCCTTACTGGAATACATACCGCGTCGAGTGAGTGGGTTGGAGACCATGTTCAAAATGATGGTGGACATAGAGAAAAATGAACAGAGTAAACTGGAGAGGCTCGTCACCCAGTTCTACTTGTTCCTGAGGTTTGTCCATCATCTAGACATAACACCAGTAAATGGTAGTGGCACGCCAGCCCAGATTCGCAAGACCAGGACTACCTCCCCTAAAGAGGAAAGCAAAGATCAGGAAGGTGGGACAATGGAACATCCACAGGTTCTCTAGCTATGAAGTCTTACTAGTTTTCTTATATTTCCCAAGTACAGGCAACTAAGCTAGGAGTTAGTAGGAAGGATGTCATTCTGTAGCTGGTTTTGTTAGTCTTGTTTTGCTATTTAGTATTAAGTGTTAGTATTTTGGAAACAACAGTAAAACTTGGATTGGATAGGGCTGGTCTGGTTTCCTTTTTGGTAGACCAATACCCCAACCTTATAGTCTTTAGTCCAGGAAAAGAAAGTATGGTGTTTAGTTGTTCTGGTTTCCTCTTGGCAGAACAACAACACCCCCTTTTTTGTACATTATTTACAGAAGTAATATAGTTTCCTTACTGATTTACGAAAAAAAAAAAAAAAAAACACTTCCCCTCAAACATAATTTTTAGTCCTTAAATATTTTAAATTCCTACCCAGTGGTGCAGGAAAAATGCATTTCTCATATGCAAGGTGAAGTGGCTATAAATAAGGATATTCCATGGGATTTTTTTTATGGTGCCTCACAGGGGAAATCCTTTAAGGGAGGCTCAAGAGGCATTATACCATACTTTTGTTTAAATCATAGTATTTCTTTTAGAGTTGGAACTCATCAAGATACTAACAACTGCTAGAATTGATGGATCTAAAGATGGTCCTAGAACTTACACAAGAATATGGCGTAACTCATTTACAATTTTTTGGAGACTTAAAGTCGGTTATTCAATGGATATGCAAAGAAATTACACTCAAGAATTTTACATTACGACCCTTGTATGATGACTTTCTCAATCTACTCACACCTTTCTCATATAGATCTATATATTTTATTTACATGGACAAGAATAGTGTTGCAAATGGTCTCTCAAATGTCGACATCGAGTTGGAACGAGGAACCTGGATTACTTCCGTAATCTAGAATGCCATATTGCATAATATAATCATGAACTATGGACCTAATTGTACACTTTATCTCAGTTGTTATATAATAATATACTTTCACCAATCTTTGGATGAAAGGCTAATGCACTTTTTTAATGTCTTTTTGTTTTCTTTTTTCAATGTCTTTTTGTTTCCTTTTGAAGAGGCTACTAATGTAACTAAACAAGAACAACTTACATTTTATCAATGATGATGAATCAAACATAAGAATGTCATATAAAGGATCTAAAAGAACTTAATAATGATATGGGCATTTCATAATATTTTTTTTATTATATTAATAAAAATGTAGATTTCATCTTTTTAGATTTATTAAGCTTGAGAGAAATCAAATCTTTTTAGGTGCAAATTTTTAACTTTTCTTCAAGCTTTGCACTCTAAAAAGGTTTTCACCTCTAGACATTTGATCCTTCAAAGAGCTTGATAGGTCCAGATTATATTGATTTAATACATTAATTTATTAAAATATTATAAAATATTAAAAATATTAATATATTTTATAATATATTATAAACTATTAAACTATTAATTAAAGATAAAGCAAATCAATTATACAAACTTGCATATATTATAAAAATCAAATCTCCACAAACAAATAATTCACCGTGGCCAGAATCATCAGACCAGAGCCACACCGCCAAACTGACAGCGTATAGTTGATCAGTAGTATTTGATATTTTATAATCCATACTCTTTAACGACAAGCGATAAACAGTATGCAAAACACCCACCAGGATTTGATAGCTTCTCTGTCCAAAACATTTCAACTGTACGTAATTCCACATCGATGTTGTGAGCAGGTTCCACATATGGTTCCAAGCAAAAAGTCTAACTGGTACATATAGCTCGCCCTCTCCAATAGTTGGGCGTTATCCGAATGCAACTAGTACATATAGCTCGCCCTCTGCAATAGTTGGGCGTTATCCGAATTTGCATTCGGATAACGCCCCAAGTACTGGAAACCACAAAAGTTTTGTAGGGTTTCCAGTAAACATGAAGAGCCAGAACCACGTGAATCCGGGGCCTCTTCTGCTCCAATCTAGCAATACTGACAGTCTCCACTATTGAGCGACTGAGGGTGATCACATGGATATGTTCGTCAGCTTTCTGACGAACGAGGTAAAGGCAAATTTTGCATGGACCACCACGGTCCTCCAGTCTACAACATTACCGTTCGTCGCTATGCAATGCATGCCGTGGTCCGGGTGGGACTGCAGTAGTTTTTGTCTGCAACAACAATGGAATGTCAGTCCATCCAGGCCTTTGCCTCCACCGCAAATCAATCGACCAGGCAAGTTAAAGTTTATTAAAAAAGGTAACAGAAACATTCCACTTCTTCGCTGGAGTGGGACCTGTCGCTTGGAGATTCCCGGGTCAATGAGAGGGATACAAAGTTTCCAAACGCTGGGACTGGATGTGGTAAACTTACACGAGTTCACTGCTTTGTCACAACCAACCTAACTTATCTGAACACATTCAAAAGAATTTTGTTGGGAAGGTGGTTTAGTTTTCAATCAGTCAAGTCATTGGTTTTGGTTTATGATTCATCACTTTATTCAAATAAAATGACTAGTTGGTGGTTAATAAGGGGGTAAACTTTCACGTTCACAAGATATTTTTAGGTATTGGGCCATTAACCTATAGGTCTGAATTCTTAGCCAATTAAAAATTGTTTTAAATCTATGGGGTACCAATTGTGGAAGTCCCAAAATCCCACATCTTAGTGAAAGGAGTGAAGATAGCTAATAACTTTGCATATAGACATTGGTTGTGGTAGGGGATTCAAAGGTAGATATAGGCTAAATGGTAATGAATTCCATCCTAACCTATCACCATCCAAGGACTGAAGATAGCTAATAACCCTCACATATAGACATTGATTGTGGTAGGGGATTTAAAGGTAGATATAGGCCAAATGGTAATGAATTCCATCATAATCGATCACCATCCAGCATTAGTGATAACTCGGGTAAGATGGGAAGAAAATAAAATTTCTTTCATCAAGTTTTATCGTGTGCTAAGGCAGAACTATAGTCTAGCTGATAACTTGGCCAATCAAGCTACATCATTAAAAATTGGAGACATAGTTATGAAGTATTTATGGTGTCAAATGGCTCATTGTAAAAAACTCTCGGTGTATTGCAAGGAGAGTAATGAGACTCGACTCTAGCCACACTTTTGTATGCTCTGGTATGCAGGGTCGCACATATTTGAATTGTTGGAAGATAATTTCCCCTGCCTTGGTGGGATTATGGAGTCTAAATCCAGCATTCCTCTATGGCGATAGTGGGCTACAAGTTTATGGGATAGTGATGGTATTTTGGTGGTATGGCTAGCATCTTTAACTCTATTCCTCTCATGGGTATCTAGTAAGCCTCCTCCTCAGTGTCTCTCTTAATCTAAAAGGCAAGTAATGGTCAATTTATCTATTTGTGATTATGTTTGTGATTTTGTCACTACTCCTAAGGGAGTCTCTCCCTCTCTGTTGGAAGAGACCTCTTCTTGAAAAAGGTTGATGTCATTGGATAACTACTCTGTCAATTCTAAAGACAGAATGAGCACTTTTTGGGTGAATTGGGAATTAGAACCTTGGCCTTTTTTAGTTCTAGGGCACTTGATTGTCTTAGGTTCATTTCTACATCAAACCTTGAATTTTTATTTCAATTATCTCTGTATTTTTTGCCATCCCTCTCTATGAAATTGTTTTCTTTTGTGGTTTATAGGGGTCTAGACGGTATAGAAACTTGCATGAATCTTCCTTGGGCCTTGAGGAGTTTGAAAATTAAGTGCAGTTTCGGGTTTGACGCCAGCCTCCAACTCTTATAGTTGAAAGGGAGCTTCGATTGTTGCAGAGTTTTGATGGATTACCATGATTTGCAGGAAATCAAAAGGGCATTAAGAACTCGTGAGGAGTCAATTCAAGGAAACAAAACGTCAATTTTTGTTGCTACAACCAAAATACATGAAATTGATCATCAGGTTACCACTCAAAATGCAACATTTATGGGCACATTGGTCCAATATTGATCATCAGGTTACCACTCAAAATGCAACAGCTATGGGCACATTGGTCCAAATAAAGCGACATATTACATTTTTTAGGCAAATGTAATATGCTTGGGAACATGGTCACAAATTTGACCAACGGAGAGTGTGGTGCATCCAATCAGGTATA
>JASDQU010109685.1:112250-130131 GCA_032191745.1 Picea mariana | reverse complement strand
CTCAATAACATTTGAAGGCTCTGATTTAGTCCCCAAAATGAATCTCCTCAACGATACCTTTCCAACAAGATATTGTGCGCCCCAAATGGAGATCGTATGCCAAAGTTACGCCCTCGAGAAATTGATACACCAAACTACCCAAAACAGGGTGCACAAAAATGTCAACTTTTCATCTTCCGGGGTTAGGGTTTTGGATTTTCTTTATGATAAAAAGGCCTTTGGAGCCTCATTGTAAAATCATCTTCTTTTGAATGCAAGTAGCGGACACATCTCTTCTCAGAGATAAGTTTCCACCATTCTAGCGAGTCTTTCACTCTGTATTTGTACAATCTTTGTACATTTTTGCTCATTAATAGAAAATTGTGTATTATTGTATCGTTGTGTTTATGGTTTCATATTTGATACATTTATGTTATATTATTGGATATCTGAGATATCTCTGTACATTGCTTTATTATATCATCCCTCTCATTTCGTGCCAAAAATAATCTGGATTAGTGGTATCAAAGCAGGCTGCTCTTAATCGTTTTTCAGTGCATGTCCCCGATGAGGTCCGAGTATAGCAAGTTGGTTCTCAAGCTTGTATATATTGAAGACAATTTCTCTTTCACGTCCAAGAAACCCTCCATGGAGGAAGAAAAGAAAAATGACAGAGCGGACGATTCTATTAATGTGTTGCTTGAGAAAGCTCTCACGTGACAGAGGGACAAAATGATGGAGAATTTTTCCCACATCCTTCAATCCCTGTCGATAACAACAGGTGCATATTCATCAAGAGGCCACTTTGGAAGAACCTCACCTTCCAAGGTACAAGTTATTTTTGATATTCCCATATTTGAAGGACAGATAGATGCGGATGCCTTAGAAAAATGGTTAAATCTGCTAGAAGGTTATTTCTTTGTTCATAATTTCTCTGACAAGGAAAATATCACATTCACACTCCTTAAGGCTCTCCCCCATGTCAAACATTGCCGGGAAAATTATTGGGAGAAAAGTTCCACAGAGGAGTCTGGAATATATGGGGTCGAGCCCACTTGGGATTTTTTTATGGATGTGATAAAGGAAAAGTATTACCTTGTTGGCAACTATGAGGACCAGTAATGAGATGGATCACACTGCGGCAAGAAAGGGGCCAAGAAGTTCCAGAGTACACCAATACCTTCCATACAGTGTGCACCAAGATGGGTATCAAAGACTCTGAATGACATTTGGTTCTGAAATACTATGGGGCTCTACACAGATACATCCAAAATGAAATGTATTTTCTGGACATCTCATCACTCGATTCTGCTTATCGATATGTTGTTATAATTGAGCAGAAGTTTAAGCACCAGAACAAACGATATCTAGTGTCTACAAATCCACAACAACCAAAGTATGATAAAGACGGCCCTAACAAACAGTATCCTAAAAACTTGTCCAAGCCACAGGATAAGAAGGGTCACGGAAAGATGAAGGAGGACACTGGAAAATGGTGTGATTTCCACAAAATCCCCTTGCACAACATTAATGAATGTCACTCAAAATAGTCATTGGTGGCCAAGATAAAATAAAAGGCATCGAACCTTGATTCAGAATTTGATTCTAAAAATAATGATAGAAGATAGATCATCAACACAGACCCCGTTGTTATTGTCGTGACCGTAGCAATTCAACCAAAAGAACCAATACATTCTGAAGAGGGGAAGCTTCTTTTTCATTCATAGATGTAGGTGAAGGGGACCCCGCTGCATTTTTTTGTTGATATCAGAAGCTAGAAGAACCTCATCTAAGCAGAGGTCGTCAAACAGTTGGGATTGTCAACAACACCACACCCGCAGCCATATAACATCAAGTGGCTTCGCCAGGAATGAGATCTTCTTGTCAGTCAATAGTGTCGATTGTCATACGAAATCTATCCATTCAAGGATGAGGTATTATGTGATGTTTCCCCCCTAGATGTCTATGATGTTCTCTTGGGCCAGCCATATATGTGGAAGCACCATGCTATTTATGAGTCTCGACCCCGTAGTGTCAGTGTTACTCTGGGGGGTCATCTCTACAGGATACCAAAGGTAATTCCAACTATTGTCCCACCTATACAGTGCCACAAGGTAGTATCTCATACTTCAAAATTCAACTTCTTCATAGTCTATTCAAAGCGTGAACAGAAGAACACCATTGCAGCCTTAGTCCAAGCACCTTCTATCCAACAGAAGCAGTTTGATAAGATTGCAGCAAAGTGTGAAGATTCATTATGCACACAGGCATCTCATGTAGCCAGACTGGTTACAAAGGTCCAACCCTTCCAGCCACAAGTTCATGACAACCTTCAACAAGCTAAGTAGTGCAACTTCTCCAACAAGGCAAGCAGCTCATCAAGATGTAGATTCAGCAAACGCTTTTCCCTCTCCCTCAGGAACTCAACGCAATGGATACCATTTATTCCTAAGAAGGGAGGATTGATCTAGGTGTATATCGGTGGCCACCCACCTTTTCCAACTATATCAAAACAATTTTATGACAATTTTGGTAATTTACTATTTTTAGCAGTTTTTAACTTCTAGGGCCATTTTGAGGGCCTAAACAAAGGTTTTTAAGATCAAGATTCTCAATGTTAGACAAATGATTTGATTGAGCCCCCAAAATTAATCTCCTCTATGATATCTTTCCAATGAGCTATTATGCGCCCGAAATGGAGATCGTATGCCAAAGTTACACCCCCAGGAAATTGATACACCAAACTACCCAAAACGAGGTCCACAAAACTAGTGGCTTTTCATCTTTCGAGGTTAGGGTTTTGGATTTTATTTTATGAAAAAAATGTCTTTAGAGCCTCATTTAAAATTATCTTCTTGTGAATGTGAGTAACGAACACATCTCTTCTCAAAGATAAGTTGTCACCATTCTAGAGAGTCTTTCACTCTGTATTTTTACAGTGTTTGTACATTTTCACTCATTAATAGAAAATTGTGTATTATTGTATCTCTGTGTATATGGTTGCATCTTTGATACATTTTTGTTATATTATTGGATATTCGAGATATCTCTATACATTGATTTATTATATCTCTGCTCTCATTTCGTGCCAAAAATAATCTGGATCAACGGCTTGGCTATCCTTTCTTGTGGCCTATATTTTTCAAATACTTTTCTTTCACACATGCCTCATCAACTATCCTTGGATTGAAGAGAATCACTATCTTTCACAAATGACTATGTAGACCCCCTAGATACTTGATGAGTACATATGGGTTCTTGGAAGAGATACCCAGCATGATATCCATCTTTCACAATTTGGTAGTGTACTCCTCCACACTTTGTCTTTCCTTTACCTAAAGTAATGCTAATGGATCCATTGGCACTCTACATTCCTGATAGGGTAGAATGGGAACTTAATGAGGGTTTTTAAATCCCCCCACTTGGTTATTTATTAATCACCCTCTAGCCTAAGTTTCTTTGTGTGGATTTTCCACTAGTGTAATGCATGGCCCTCTAATTTCAGTCAAGAAAATTAAATCTTCTTTTCCTCATCTATGTTGTGAAAACTGAAATAGACCTTTAATTGTTGCAACCAATGATTCAACTTTATTGCCTCAATCTCACCTTGGTATGGCTTGATATCCACTTTTGCTTTCATTTTAAATAAAAATTGTGAAGGGATAATGGCACTGGAACTTGGATTTTCTTTCTAAATATCTCCTCGAGTCTTTTTCTGGGTCTTCATTTTCTCTGAGTCTCCCCTCTAATCTGATCTCTGAGTTAGAGCCTCCAACCTCCCGGAACGATTTGATCTTGTTTTCTAGAGCTACCATGAGGAGGATCGTATTGCAAGAGATATCAACAACTTGCTCTTCAATAATCACAAATCTCTCTGCTGATGTATCTTGAGGGTTGTTGTGAATAGACTCATCCACCATGGATAGGGTTCTATGAATTTCTTCTTAATCCAATTCCTGAATCCTGCAACTTCCTATAAATACTCCAAAGAAAACTATTCTCATACCAATATGATCTATAAATTGTCACAGATGTTCCACTGGAACAATTTGTCACAATCGATCTTATAATATTATGAAATATTTCTTATGCAAGTTTATTTCCTTAGATCTCAAATTTGTTATCTCTATCTTATTTCTCTATTTTTTTAGAAAATTATTGAAACATGAAAATAAAAGAATAAGAAAATGAAAAACCACCATCTACACAAACAAACACAATATTTACCCTGGGAAACCAAATATGAGAGAAAACCCAACTCAAAGGTGAGGCATGTGCTCTAGTCTCTTTGTTTCAGTTAACAAAATGCAAATACAAAGAAATGGGCACTCACTATGGAGTTGTCTATGACATTGTGGCTTGAAAGGCTACTACAAAATCCTCCTTCTACTCTTTTATTCTCTCAAAATACCACTCCTAGATTTCTTTGCTTAACCATGGAACAAGTACAATGCTAAATAATGGAACCCCTTCTCTTCCTAACAGCATGGTATTTAACATAGTGTGATAACCATCTAGGGTTAGGGTTTTGACTTCCTCAACCCTCAATTAGTGATAAAGTTTGGACCTTGTAGAATATTCTTGAAAATCCACACAAAGCTAGCCACACACATTTGAATAATGGGGGTTGAAGTAGCATCCACTTGTACCATGGCGGTCAATAAGGTAATTCAACTTGTAGGAGGCATAACTTTCCCATACAAGATACAATTGAGGCGATTCTTTCACCATTGTAAAGGTATCAATGTGTAGAACATTTTCAGAAGAATCTAGAGAGGTTTATGACCAAAAAAATGTCATTTAATGCCTCAAAATGGCTCTGAAAATTTTCAGACCCAATTTTCCAAAATGCGACCTATGATAAAATGGCCCTACAAGCCAATTCCTCCAATTTTCCACCCAGAAAGAACCAATATAGATTAAAAATTATATGATGATCCAATCCAAATTAAAGCCTAATGGACTACTTATGGAACTCTTATTTGGCTACTATGATTTTATAAAGGAATTTTTACAAAGAGCGGTGGGGACAATAAGAGCTCAAGGAGGAATGATGGGAGACTTCAATATAACATTCTTAGCATTGATTTCAACAGAACATAATCCTACAAACTTTGAGAATTTTAGAACCATCTCATTATGCAATTGCATATACAAAATCATCTTAAAGGTAATTGCTAGGAGTTTGAAAAGTGTCCTCTCAAATCAAATCTACGAAGAATAATTTGGGTTCTTAGAAGGAAGGAAAATTCATGAGGCAATTGGGGTTGCCAAATAATTCTTACATTCAATCAAAGTTTGAAATCAAATATTGATGGTGATGAAAGTGGATCTGTCCAAAGCTTATGAAAGTATAATTTGGCTTTACATTAGACTAATTTCGATCCATATAGGCATTTTCCATCAATTTGTTGTATGAAAAATGAGTTTCATTTCCTCAATATATTTTGTTATATTATTAAATGGAGAAGCAACCACTTTCTTTAGATCGAGAGGACTTAGACAAGGATATCTCGTATCCCCCTTTCTCTTTCTTTTAATATCTAAAGGATTAAGTAGGTTTCTTAAAGAAGCAGAAGGAAAGGGTTGTATAAAAGGAGTTCCTATTGAAGTATCATGCAATATCAAACATCTAATGTTCATAGATGATATCTTGATTTTCTGTGAAGGCACCAAAAAAATCATTAATAAATTTGAGGGCATCGTGGACTTATTTTGTAAAGGAACTGGGATGGTCATTAATATGGAAAAATATATGATGACCTTATGGGGGATATCTAAGTAGAAAAAAACCTGTATTACTCAACTTATTCCTTGTAAGTTAACAAATCTAGAACGAATTCTGAAGTATATAGGTTTCTTTTTTAATCCAAATCAATATAAAAAATGTGATTAGCAGTGGTTGATAGAGAAAGTGGAAAATAAAATACACACTTGGTGTAATAGATGGCTGTCCAAGGCAAGTCATTTGGCTTTGGTAAAAGTAGTTCTGAAAGCAATTCTAGTCAACTAGATATCACTTTCCTGGGTCCAAGAAGGTGTTTTGGAAACTACTAGGAAACTTTGTTATAATTTTATCTGGTCTGGAGACTAAAAACGGAAAGGAATATTGTTGGCCTCTTGGAAAAATTTGGCATTACCAAAATCCATTGGAGGATGGGGCCTTGAAAATCCCTTTCTCTTTTCAAAGGCTCTTATTGCAAAAACATTATGGAGGCTAATTCAAGGAAAATGTTTGTGGGTTCAAGTAGTAGGAGCTAAGTATATAGACCCTAATTCAGTGGAGGATTGGATCAAAAATCCCCTTAATCAACAAAATAATTTCTCAATAATCTATAAATTTGTTATCTATGCTTTCCATCTAGTTGGCAGTTATTTAATTCGGAAAATTGGAAAAGGGGATAAAGTAAAAATTGGCCTCGAGCCCTAGGTAGGGAGAAAAGGTATGCACAGAATTCCCTTTTAGATGATTTGTTAGTTAAGTAATAAAGGTTGTTTTAATATAAGACAAGTTTAAAACTGGGTAAGGTCCACTGCTTGGCACCAACAATGGTTATCATGGGAAGAAATTGGTTTGGGGGATGAATATGAAAAAGAATGGAAAAGATACACAAATATCCTAATAGGTAGAAATGTTGGGCTCAATAAAGAATATGATTAGCTAATCTAGTCATTGAATCTAGTTAGAGATTATGTTACCATAATATGCTACAAAGCACTAGCAGAAGAAGGAAGAGAAGACCAGCAGATCCTGTGGTAGAAAATTATCTAGAAACTAAAATTCCCAACAAAAAACAAGATCTTTATGTGGCTAAGTTTACACAAAAAGGTTGCCACATGGGATGTTCTCCAGAAGAGGAATTTTATAGGGCCAGAATGGTGTTGTCAATGTCACCAAGAAGAAGAAACTATAGTTCATCTCATGTTGGATTGTCCATACTCCAAGGAGGTGTGGAAAAAGGTGGAAATATTAATAGGGATTGGGAATATTTAAGGGGGAAGTATTGAAGAGGCCTTTAGAACCTAGTGTAACATAAAGGAGGCTTCCAATATCATATCACTTCCACTTAACATAGTCTAGGAGTATGGCTCACTAGAAATCTAGATTTGTTTGAAGACAAAGAGACACTTCCCCTCCCAGATGTGATCTAGGGTTTGAACTTTGTTGCAGGTTTTAGGGTTCAACGATGAATAGAATGGTAGTCAAAGGAGGAGGGATCAAGACTCCCTCCTACAAAAAAGTGGTGGTGTACAGAGGGAAAGGCCCACGTGGAGTAGGCTTTAAGACCCCACTATCAGGTACCTCGATATCGATGTCAGAACAACAGAGCGATGAAAACCATGGGAAACGAAACAGAATAGGGGAGGAGAATAAAGAATCCCAAGGCAAGATGCTAGAGCCCTCAAACCCATCTAGAGGGGGAGGGAGAAATCCATGCAAACCAAAGATGACATTGATCCCAAAAGTGATTCTAGAAGACCCACGGATGCAAGAATATAGGGACCAAATGAAGACGCATGCCCTGATTTGCAAATTTATGGGGTTATGGCCCACCAAAAAAATCTTGTGCATCGGAATCAAACATCATTGGAAACCAAACGGAGAGGTGGATCTACACCTAGGATCAAAAGGATTTTTTATAGTAGTATTCATAAATCTAGAAGACACAGACAAGGTGTTCGAAGGAGGTCCTTATTTCCATGCATCAGTTGGACTATATATGAGACCCTAGAAGGAGAATTTCTCCCTAGAGGAGACCTTTAAATGAATTCCAGTTTGTCTCAGGCTTTACTCCCTACCACTGGACTACTGGCTCCCTTCCACCCTTGAAGAAATAGGAAATAAACTAGGGAAAATTTTCAAGGCATCGGATGTGACTTTAAAATGGAAGTACACCTCATTCGCAAGAATTTTTATAGAGATGGATGTTTCGGGGGCACTACCAGAAGCAATATGTTTGGAATTCAGGGACGAGGAATAGATCAGAAGCATAGATTATGAACAAATTCCTTTTAGATGTAGAATATTTCATGAACAGGTTCACCCACTCAGGGAATGATCATTAATTAAAAAGACGGCACAAGAAAAAAAAAATAGGATGAGGAAGGCTTTGTTCGGCCAAATTATAAAGGCAAAGGAAACCAAAGACAAAAACTAACCCTCTGCAAATAGTAACCCGGAAACAAAAAATAGCTTCGAAGCTCTAGGAAACAAACCCAGGTCAGAGAAATGGGGCAAGACACGCAAGGGGAAAGAAAGCAAGAAGAGAAGGAGACCAATAAAACAATGGAGCAGCAAAACCTTCAAGAAACCGTCGACAACAACAAAGTTTCCACTGGTGAAGGTAACCGAGACCAAAATACCCTAATTCATGAGGGGGATAGAGACTTTGAAATGACACCGAGTGAGGTTGTAACTGAGGATCCCGATCTCAGAGACATCATCTAAAGGGAAGGTATAGACCTCTAGAATATATTAGAGCAATGGAAAAAACAAGGGATGGATAACATATCGTCAGAACAACTAGATCGCATTCAGTACCTCTTCCTAATGAGGGAGGAAGAAAAAGAAAGAGGAATCAAACAAATGCATGGAGAAATAGGGACCATGGGTATCAAAGCGAGAGATAGTCAACAACAACACTCCAAAGAAAGCAAAGAGGAAGAAAGGGAGGAAATCCAATAGCGTGGCCTTGCAGGAACTAGGAGTGCTTCTGATTAACTTGGTTAAAATAAAAAATTCATTCCTTTCCCCCCCTCCAAATGTTTAAAATGAAGGTTATCACCTGTAATATAAGAGGCCTGAACAACCCCAGGAAACAGAGAATTCTAAAAAATAAACTTAAAGTGGAAAAACCAGACATTTGTTTTATTCAAGAAGCCAAATGTACCTCATAAAAGATGGTACAAATAAGTAAGGTAAATTGAAATATCTATAATGTTTTGGATATAGATAGTCAAAATGTTGTTGGAGGCATCATCACCCTTTGGAACCCACAAAAGGTGGAACTATTCTTGGCAGAAGCTACTAAGCATTATCTATCAGTAATCATGCAAGTTATAGGGAGTCCAGAGAAGGTTATGTGCACTAATGTTTATGGCCCTCAACTACTAGAAGATAAAAAAAAAAAATTGATTTTAGACCTAGAAAACCTAAGTGATAGAAATCAAAACCCTCACTCGATTTTAGCAAGTGATTTCAATATAATAGCCACTTTGGCTGAAGACTCGACAGAGATGCAGAGGTTTTCTCATCTTTCAAAGAAAAAACCAAGCTAGTTGATATCAAAACTAGTAATGGTCAATTCACTTGGAACAACAAAAGAATCCTACACCAACAAATAGCTTCGAGATGAGACAGGTTCTTGATCTCGGAATCAATATTCATGCAAGGTATAATAATGGAACGCAGCATTCTTCCTTGAGGGGGATCGGACCACTGGCATGTTCTATTGGAGGAAAACTTTCAGGTAACCCCAAAAAATAGACCGTTCTAGTTTGAGAGTTTCTAGATCGAGCGCCCAAATTTCAAGGAGAACATCAAGATCTGGTGGAAAGAGGGCATCCAAGAACATGGAACAAAAATTTTTAAACTTCAAAGAAGGCTAAAATACATAAAATAAAAACTCAAGAAGTGGAATAAATAAGTCTTCAGGAATATTGACAAGGCTAAAAAACATCTAGAAGATAAAATTGGTCGACTCCAAGAACAGTGTATCCAAAAAGGCTATAATGAGGAGAGGAAAAAAGAGGAGAACCAATTGATTCAGGAGTGGGAGACTAGATGTAAACAAGAGGAGATCCTGTGGAGACATAATTCCAAAGTGCAGTGGTTAAAGGAAGGAGAAAAAAATACAAAGTTCTTCCACATGTCTACTTTAGCGAGAAGAACTCATAATAAAATCTTGAAGATCCGCAACCAGGAAGGGATGGAGAGATAATACCACCTGGACATTGCAAATACACTAGTTAATCATTTTCAGAATACAGAAATAGAACCCATCTTGGACAAAACTGAAGAAATCCATAGGATCTTAAGGCATATCCCCAGAGTGGTTACAGTGGATCATAGCTTGAATCTAAATAAACCTATTTCTCTTGAAGAAGTCGACCAAGTGATCCAAGAGATGCCAAATGGAAAGGCCCCAGGCCCAAATAGTTTTACTCCAGACTTCTTCAAATCTTGTTGGGATGTGATTAAATATGATATATATGGCATAGTGGAAGACTCAAGACGATCGGCCTCAATCTTGAAAGCCCTGAACTCCACTTTGATCACCTTGATACCCAAAGAAAATGAGGCAAGGACTCCAGACATGTTCATATTGATCACCCTTTGCAACGTGGTGTACAAGATAATATCAAAAGTTATCTCTAATAGACTGAAGCCCCTACTACCCATTCTGATTTCAAAGGAATAGTCAAGCTTTGTGGAGGGAAGGAAAATAATGGATAACATCATTCTAGCCCATGAAATCATTCATACTCTAAAAAGTAGGAAAAAATATGGAATGATAATTCAACTCGACTTTGCCAAAGCATATGAAAAACTAAGGTGGAACTATATGGAAAAATCATTGGAAGCCTTTGGCTTTGACAAGCACTGGATCAAGTGGGTAATGACCCTGGTGTCCATGACTAGTTTCTCATTATTGGTTAACGGAGCCCCATCAAAACCGTTTTACCCTTCCAGGGGCCTCAAACAAGGAGATCTATTGTCACCCTTCATGTTTATCATTATGATGGAATGGTTAAGAAGAACCATAAAATTTGCAATGGAAGAAGGAACTATAAAAGGAATCAGATTGTATGAAGAGTTTACTACAACAACTCATCAACAGTTTATAAATGACACAATGTTGCACGGAATTCCCATTGTCAAGGAAGCTAGAGCCTACAAGAAGATCCTAGTTGATTTCAAAGAATCCTCAGGGACATAAATAAACCACTCAAAATCTATGATTTACTTATTAAACACCAATATTGGTGTCCAAAGGAATCTCTCCAACATCATGGAGTTTGAGAGGAAAACCATGCAACTAGATATATGGGTGTGCCCCTAACGGACAAGGCAAGTAAATACACTACCTAAAAAGGGATCCTCACCAAGATGCAAGAGAGAGTAAAAAGATGGACCTACAAAACCCTTAATTTAGTTGGTCGTTTAATTCTTACAAAGGAAATATTACAAGCAATCCCAGCATATTTAATGTATGTCTTCCCAGCCCCAAAAGGTATTTTATAGAAAATCAAAACAATCCAAATAAATTTCTTATGGAGAAGCGTAGAGGATAAAAAGAAATGGGTCCTAGTGGCCATGAAGAAATTGTGTTTGGCCAAAGAGAAAAGGGGATCTTGGTCTACAAGACCCACAAGTAACAAATGAAGCTTACAGAGAAAAATTGTGGTGGAGATGGGTTAAAGATATCTCGATGCCATGGGCTAGCCTATGGAAAGAAAAATATGCTCCAGGTATCAATCCTCAGGAGATAATCAGGTTCACATGCATAAGAGAAGGATCAGCCATCTAGACCTTAGCTTGGAGGAATAAAAAGTGGATCCAGGATCACAGTTTCTGGGAAATCATGAATGGACAAACAACGAGGTTTTGGGAAGATGCATGGTAGGAAGAACCCAAGATGGAAAACCAAGATAGGGGCAGGATAAAACAAGAGATTTTGGGGCAAGGTAAAGTAAGAGTTTTTCAGTACTGGAAACAAAGGGAGGAGATATCAAAATGGCGAATATGGGAAAATTTCCAAAATCAAGAAATCACTCGGGATGCGCAACTAGTCAAAGAGATAGAGGAGGAGGTGGGTAAAAGGAATATTTGGTTCTCAGAGGAGGAAGATCAACTGATATGGGGGAGGACCGATGGTGGAGAATTATCTCTGAAAGAAGCCAGATACTATATAGAAGGCCAAGCCCAGAGAGACATGGAACCTCATTGGGAAGGACTTTGGAGTTACCCTCAATGGACAAAGATTAAAATTATTAAATGGTTGGTTCTACATAAGAAAATATTGACCGGGGAAAACCTTGTAAAAAGAGGCTTCCACGGACCCTCAATATGTCACCTCTATGAAGGTCAGGAGGAAACAACAGACCACCTTCTGGATGAGTGCACCTACGCAACCGAGATTTGGGACTGGGTAGCAATGGGATTTCACCAAACGGATAGGGTAAAGGGAGATATTAGAGCTACTTTAAAGAATTGGAAGGAACTCTACAGTGAAAATGAAGTGGTTAACCTATGTTGGGGGTTAAGTCCTAGAATGGTCATCTGGGAAATATGGAAAGAAAGAAACAGGAGACTCTTTAGGAATGAAATTTACCTGATCTCTAAGATCGTGGACACTATCAAAACACAATTAAGGGAGACAATGCAAAGAAGGAACTTTACGTGCCAAAAAACACGACATCTCCCCAAGACCTTTGAATCCTTCTCTAGTTACAATTGAAAGAATGGTGCCTTAACTTACCCACCCCTCGTGCCCCACGTATTCTTAGTGATGTCAAGACCTGGTCCCCACCTCAGATGAGCTTCTTGAAATTGAATTTCGATGGCACTTCCAAAGGAAACCCCGGAAAGGTCGGAGCGAGGGGAGTGTTCAAAGATAGCGGGGGGAATATTATCCGCCTGTATGCAGCTAGCATTGGCAGCACCACAAACAATGCAGCTGATTTCGTAGCTTTGGAACAGAGTTTGGAGATTATGATTAGAGAAGGCCTAACAAGTGTCATAGTTGAGGGAGACTCGGCTCTGGTAATCAACACAAAAAAAAGACTTCAGTGTGGAACTAGCATTGGCAAGGTGATAAGACACTGGTGTCTGGCACAAACTCTACAAAGGATCCTGAATAACTTACAAACCATTGTCACAATAGAATTTAGATGGATACGAAGATCGACAAATGCACTAGTGGACAAATTAACAAATGAGGGAGTGATTTGGGGGGATGGTATGTTGGACGAGGCGTGGATCAGAATGTCAAGGTTCCAACTCAGATAAGATTGTGAACACTTGGAGAATCTAGATCATAGTGGCATCTTCGAGAATGAAAGTCACATCGGAGCTTACACGGGGCAATCGAACCCAGCATGGGACCCAAGCGGAGAATGAGTATCCTAACACTTGGCCCTCAGATCTCATGATGAGAGTAAACGGGATCAAGAAGGGAAGGCAGGTGGATGTAAAAACCAATAGCAAGGATATAGAGGCCATATTGGGAGATATCCCGAGCAGTAGTAATGGAAATCATGAGAAGAGAAGGATAGTATCGATGGAGGATAACACTGCATGGATCTTGGCCCTAGGACAAGGTACGAATCCAGAAAGACAAAATGCATATATGGCAGGAAAGGTTACAATGATTTGAGGGATAAGGGGAGCATAATGGCAAGAAATGCCTCGCCAAAGCATCATTTTGATCGTATTCTCCACCTCATGGAATGATTAGTAGGAGGTACGGGTACCCGAGGGACAAATCGTTATAACCAGAGTAACCACAGACAGGTCCATAACTTGCTACATTTAGCCCCCCACAATAGTAACAATTCCAATATGACCTTGGATCAAGGGAAGGGTAGAGAGGGGACCGAGAAGAGAGTTAGTAGTAAAATACTAGGCAAGAACAAGGTCATGGCGCGCTTGAAACACACCATGAGGAAAGGTAAACCCCTCAAGGAGGGAAAGACAAAAAGTTATAGGAAACTTACGAGGATTGAGAATGTTCCAAGGGAACCAGTGAGAATGTACCAAACCTCAGTCCCGCAGAAAGGGAAAGAAGCGGAGAAAGTTGGGAGGAGGAGATAAAATTGGAGCAAGGCAGTAAGGAGATGGATAAAATATCCCATGAAGTAGACTAGATTAGAGACACAGGGGTCACCCGCACCAGGGAGACACTCTTCCACAGAACTTTGGAGATGGCGTGGGTCACTAAGATGCTAATTGGCAAGGTGAAGGTGGACAGAGATGAGACCCGCAAGGAGGAACAGCTAGATATGAAGTCCTTACTAGAAGACAAACAGCGTCGAGTGAGTGGGTTGGAGACCATGTTCAAAATGTTGGTGGACATAGAGAAAAATGAACAGAGTAAACTGGAGAGGCTCACCACCTAGTTCTACTTGTTCCTAAGGTTTGTCCACCATCTAGACTTAACACCAGGAGATGGTAGTGGCGTGCCAGCCCAGATTCGCAAGACCAAGACTACCTCCCCCAAAGAGGAAAGAAAATATCAGGAAGGCGGGACGATGGAACATCCACGGGTTCTCTAGCTATGAAGTCTTACCAGTTTTCTTATATTTCCCAAGTACATGCAACTAAGCTAGGAGTTAGTAGGAAGGATGTCATTCTGTAGCTGGTTTTGTTAGTCTTGTTTTTTATTAAGTGTTAGTATTTTGGAAACGAAAGTAAAACTTGGATTGGATAGGGCTGGTCCGGTTTCCTTTTTGGTAGACCAATACCCCAACCTTATAGTATTTAGTCCAGGAAAAGAAAGTATGGTGTTTAGTTGTTCTGGTTTCCTCTTGGCAGAACAACAACACCCCCTTTTTTGTACATTACGACCCTTGTATGATGACTTTCTCAATCTACTCACACCTTTCTCATATAGATCTATATATTTGATTTACATGGACAAGAATAGTGTTGCAAATGGTCTCTCAAATGTCGACATCGGGTTGGAACAAGGAACCTGGATTACTTCAGTAATCTAGAATGCCATATTGCATAATATAATCATGAACTATGGACCTAATTGTACACTTTATCTCAGTTGTTATATAATAATATACTTTCACTAATCTTTGGATGAAAGGCTAATGCACTTTTTTAATGTCTTTTTGTTTTCTTTTTTCAATGTTTTTTTTGTTTCCTTTTGAAGAGGCTACTAATGTAACTAAACAAGAACAACTTATATTTTATCAATGCTGATGG
The DNA here is from genome assembly GCA_032191745.1 of Picea mariana. Taxonomy (NCBI): domain Eukaryota; kingdom Viridiplantae; phylum Streptophyta; class Pinopsida; order Pinales; family Pinaceae; genus Picea; species Picea mariana. Next base: position 115,214 of record JASDQU010109685.1, on the reverse strand, counting down.
ATCAAACATAAGAATGTCATATAAAGGACCTAAAAGAACTTAAGAATGATATGGGCATCTTATAATATTTTTTTATTATATTAATAATAATGTAGATTTCATCTTTTTAGATTTATTAAGCTTGAGAGAAATCAAATCTTTTTAGGTGCAAATCTTTAACTTTTCTTCAAGCGTTGCACTCTAAAAAAGGTTTCCACCTCTAGACATTTGATCCCTCCAAAAATTTGATAGATCCAGATTATATTGGTTTAATATATTAATTTATTAAAGTATTATAAAATATATTTTATAATATATTATGACCTATTAAACTATTAATTAAAGATAAAGCAAATCAATTATACAAACTTGCATATATTATAAAAATCAAATCTCCACAAACAAATAGTTCACCGTGGCCAGAATCATCAGAGCAGAGCCACACCGCCAAACTGACAGCGTATAGTTGATCAGTAGTATTTGATATTTTATAATCCATACTCTTTAACGACCAGCGATAAACAGTATGCAAAACACCCACCAGGATTTGATAGCTTCTCTGACCAAAACATTTCAACTGTACGTAATTCCACATCGAAGTTGTGAGCAGTTTCCACATATGGTTCCAAGCAAAAAGTCTAACTGGTACATATAGCTCGCCCTCTCCAATAGTTGGGCGTTATCCGAATGCAACTAGTACATATAGCTCGCCCTCTGCAATAGTTGGGCGTTATCCGAATTTGCATTCGGATAACGCCCCAAGTACTGGAAACCACAAAAGTTTTGTAGGGTTTCCAGTAAACATGAAGAGCCAGAACCACGTGAATCCGGGGCCTCTTCTGCTCCAATCTAGCAATACTGACAGTCTCCACTATTGAGCGACTGAGGGTGATCACATGGATATGTTCGTCAGCTTTCTGACGAACGAGGTAAAGGCAAATTTTGCATGGACCACCACGGTCCTCCAGTCTACAACATTACCGTTCGTCGCTATGCAATGCATGCCGTGGTCCGGGTGGGACTGCAGTAGTTTTTGTCTGCAACAACAATGGAATGTCAGTCCATCCAGGCCTTTGCCTCCACCGCAAATCAATCGACCAGGCAAGTTAAAGTTTATTAAAAAAGGTAACAGAAACATTCCACTTCTTCGCTGGAGTGGGACCTGTCGCTTGGAGATTCCCGGGTCAATGAGAGGGATACAAAGTTTCCAAACGCTGGGACTGGATGTGGTAAACTTACACGAGTTCACTGCTTTGTCACAACCAACCTAACTTATCTGAACACATTCAAAAGAATTTTGTTGGGAAGGTGGTTTAGTTTTCAATCAGTCAAGTCATTGGTTTTGGTTTATGATTCATCACTTTATTCAAATAAAATGACTAGTTGGTGGTTAATAAGGGGGTAAACTTTCACGTTCACAAGATATTTTTAGGTATTGGGCCATTAACCTATAGGTCTGAATTCTTAGCCAATTAAAAATTGTTTTAAATCTATGGGGTACCAATTGTGGAAGTCCCAAAATCCCACATCTTAGTGAAAGGAGTGAAGATAGCTAATAACTTTGCATATAGACATTGGTTGTGGTAGGGGATTCAAAGGTAGATATAGGCTAAATGGTAATGAATTCCATCCTAACCTATCACCATCCAAGGACTGAAGATAGCTAATAACCCTCACATATAGACATTGATTGTGGTAGGGGATTTAAAGGTAGATATAGGCCAAATGGTAATGAATTCCATCATAATCGATCACCATCCAGCATTAGTGATAACTCGGGTAAGATGGGAAGAAAATAAAATTTCTTTCATCAAGTTTTATCGTGTGCTAAGGCAGAACTATAGTCTAGCTGATAACTTGGCCAATCAAGCTACATCATTAAAAATTGGAGACATAGTTATGAAGTATTTATGGTGTCAAATGGCTCATTGTAAAAAACTCTCGGTGTATTGCAAGGAGAGTAATGAGACTCGACTCTAGCCACACTTTTGTATGCTCTGGTATGCAGGGTCGCACATATTTGAATTGTTGGAAGATAATTTCCCCTGCCTTGGTGGGATTATGGAGTCTAAATCCAGCATTCCTCTATGGCGATAGTGGGCTACAAGTTTATGGGATAGTGATGGTATTTTGGTGGTATGGCTAGCATCTTTAACTCTATTCCTCTCATGGGTATCTAGTAAGCCTCCTCCTCAGTGTCTCTCTTAATCTAAAAGGCAAGTAATGGTCAATTTATCTATTTGTGATTATGTTTGTGATTTTGTCACTACTCCTAAGGGAGTCTCTCCCTCTCTGTTGGAAGAGACCTCTTCTTGAAAAAGGTTGATGTCATTGGATAACTACTCTGTCAATTCTAAAGACAGAATGAGCACTTTTTGGGTGAATTGGGAATTAGAACCTTGGCCTTTTTTAGTTCTAGGGCACTTGATTGTCTTAGGTTCATTTCTACATCAAACCTTGAATTTTTATTTCAATTATCTCTGTATTTTTTGCCATCCCTCTCTATGAAATTGTTTTCTTTTGTGGTTTATAGGGGTCTAGACGGTATAGAAACTTGCATGAATCTTCCTTGGGCCTTGAGGAGTTTGAAAATTAAGTGCAGTTTCGGGTTTGACGCCAGCCTCCAACTCTTATAGTTGAAAGGGAGCTTCGATTGTTGCAGAGTTTTGATGGATTACCATGATTTGCAGGAAATCAAAAGGGCATTAAGAACTCGTGAGGAGTCAATTCAAGGAAACAAAACGTCAATTTTTGTTGCTACAACCAAAATACATGAAATTGATCATCAGGTTACCACTCAAAATGCAACATTTATGGGCACATTGGTCCAATATTGATCATCAGGTTACCACTCAAAATGCAACAGCTATGGGCACATTGGTCCAAATAAAGCGACATATTACATTTTTTAGGCAAATGTAATATGCTTGGGAACATGGTCACAAATTTGACCAACGGAGAGTGTGGTGCATCCAATCAGGTATA
>JASDQU010109685.1:88156-112150 GCA_032191745.1 Picea mariana | reverse complement strand
ATTGTCTTCAAAAATTGCGATACACCAAAACTGAGAGCAAAATGACGATCACATTATTTAGAATAGGAGGCAGGCTTATAGATGCATGTTATTACATGATGTCTTGAATAGGCCACGCTACATCTAGCTTCTAACATCCAGTTAGCTAGATCTAATCAACTAATTCCTTGGGATTTTCACCCAATTGTTCTTCTCCTCCAATAAGTTGAGAGAGTGCACCTTCCAAGAATTCAACTAGCTGAGGGAGTGAATATTCCTTGGGATTCATGTGGATGTTTGTTGGGTTTCCCAATTCCTCCATGTTTAAGCCTAGACATGTCCCCACTTTTGTCAGCAAATGAGGAAAATGCTTGTGCATGGTAGCTTCTGTAAACCATTTAACCTAAGAAGGACTTTGGCCTATGCACCCAACAAGGTAAGAGGTATGTTGCTAATGAAGGGTAGTGGTATGGCGAGTGTTAAGTAAGGTGTCTTGGAGAAAGGGTGGTTGGAAATCAGGGATTAACTCGACGGGATGAGAGATGGTGACATTATATTCCAACAATGTTGGTTCATAGTGTTTCAGACTATTCAGATTCACCACATCATGAATGCCTAGTTGGGGTGGAAATTCAAAGCGATAAGCATTGTCCCCAATCTCTTGGAGAACAGTATAATGGCCATGATGGAGAGGATTTATTTTTTGATGATGTTGGGATTTAAAATGTCGGTGTCCCATGTAAAACCATAGGGGAATAGTGAGCATCATGGTGGGATTTGTAACATTGTTGAGCTGCCATTAGCGCCTCAGAAGCTTGGGCATGTTTGTGTGCTAGAGACTACAAAAATGAAAGGGAAGATGTTTGTTCTTGTTGTTGGTGTGGAGTGTCGAAAGGATACAAGGTGAGATGTAGTTCATAAGGAGATAAAGGTTGATATCCAAAGCAGGCCTCAAAAGGAGACATCCTAGTAGAAATATGTACATCATGATTATAACTATGTTGAATGACATGGAGAATTGTATCCTACTATTTTGTTTTGGCAAATTAGATGCAAAGAGCATGGACAAGGTTGTGGTTAACTACCTTGGTTTGGCCACCCTTTTGAGGATGGATTTAAGGTATGAGATGTAATGTAATAAAAAAAATAAGAAATATTCATCAAATACCAGTGGAACAGCAAAATAATGAGAATAGAAATACCAACAATAATACCATTATTGAAAGAAATCAATGTTCACTTGTCTCTTCGAGAGGACAACCTCTGGCAGAGAAACACTATATTACAATAACTCTCAAGACAAATATTTCTCATGCCTCCTGCTCCTATTTATACTACTTCTATCTTTTAAAGAACATTCTAGATGAAGATCTTTCTAGAAGTGGGAGCTTCTATTAAGTCTTCTTACATTAGACTTGTTCACATTATTAAATAGGCCTTATTAACTAATATCGCCCTTTATTACATGGAAAATATATTATTCTACCTACGTGAGGGGTTAGGGAGCTTATGTCCCTAACATGCCCTCCCCCTTGAAGAACATCCTTGTCCTCAAGCCTTGAGATGAGGAAATTGTTGCAAAATGGTAGTCAGCTCCTAGGTGGCATCTTTTGGAGCTGTATATTTCCACTCAACTAACACTTCCTTGATGGTTCGCTGACGGATACGACGCTCTCTTTGGTCCAAGACTACTTGTGGATACAAGCAAATGGAACCTTATTCATCCAACTAAGGGAGACTGGTTTGAGTTTGGCACTTAGTTCCAATCACTTTATTTAAGCATGAGACATGAAAAATAGGATGGATCTTAGAACGACTGAGAAGACCTAACTAGTAGGCCACAAGACCCACTCACTTGAGAATTGTATAAGGACCCTAAAATTTGAGATCAAGTTTATGACAGTGTTCATATTTGAGTGAAGTCTACTTATAAGGTTGTAGATGAAGAAACACTTGTTCCCTTCTGCAAATTGACATTCGGAATGACCCTGGTCTACTTGTTGCTTCATGTAATTCTAATCCATGACCAAATTTTCTTTAAGGGTGCAGAGAATGGTTGCTTGGACTATGAGAGTGTTGTTAACCTCCTGAACCTTGGAGACATTCGGCATGTATGAGAGAACTAATAGTGGATTTTCCCCATATACTGCTTCAAAAGGAGTCATGCAAGTAGTAGTATGGTAAGGTGTGTTGTTACACCATTTAGTGATAGGTAACCACTGAGCCCATTGATTTTATCATTCGGATGCAAAACACCTCAAATATGTTTCCAAACACTTGTTGACAACTTCAGTTTTTCCATCAGTCTGGGGATGATAAGTGGTGTTATGATGAAATTTGGTTCCATAGATACTGAACAATTCTTACCAAAAATTGCTGATGAAATTTGGATCTTGGTCGGAGACAACAAAATAAGGCAAGCCATCAAGTTTGAATATATTATCCATAAAAATTTCAGCCATTGTGGATGCGGTGAATGGATGTTGACGAGCACATAAATTAGCATATTTGTAAAGTTGATTGACTACCACAATGATGAAGGACTTATTACCAGATTTAAGGAGGCTAACAATGAAATCCATAGAAATATCCCTCAAAATAGCAGGGGGAATCGAAAGCAGTTGGAGCATGCCTAGAGATTTAATTGTTTCCCCCTTATTGCGTTGACAGGTATAACATTCATCCATAGAGGTGTAGGTGTCATGTTTCATACTATCCTAGAAAAAAGAATGTTTGACCCATTCATAGGTTTTGGTAAACCATAAATTCCCAGTTGTGGGTGAAACATGAAGCTCAGAAAGCACCATGGATTTAAGTTGTGATTGTTTCCTTAAATACAGACGACCTTTGTAGTGAAGCTCTTCATTGTGACAAGAGTACCCTAGAGAGGTTTCAGAATGATGTTTCAATTTTTGGATCAAGCGAGAAATTTTGGGGTCTTCCAGCCATTCCTGGAGATTATCTTGGAGCCAATATGGTACAATGAAGGAGAGGGAAAAGAGGGACCCTTCTTCTTCATACTTTATAGAAAGAGCATCAACAACCACATTTTCTTGTCCCTTCTTGTAAATTATCTCATAATCATATCCAAAGAGCTCGGTCACCCATTTTTGTTGCTCCGGGGATGAAATTTGTTGTTCGAAAAAATACTTGAGGCTCTGATGATCAGTTTTAATTTGGAAGAATTTCCCCAATAGATAAGGATGTAAGAGATCCACGGCATGCAAAATAGCCACCATTTCATTTTCATAGATTGATTGGCCCTGTTAGCAATATTTCTTGTCAAGGAGGAGGAAAGTGCAAAGAAGCGGGTGGAAACCCATTTGCCCTAAGCTCGGGGCGCGAATGCAAGAAGGCCCAGTTTTCTTGTCGATCGGGATTTCGAGGAAGAAGCGCATCGTGAACTCCCGGTGCAGGAAATCCCAAAAGGATCAGGACCATTGATCAGGAGGACATGCGGCGCACGATCTGAGCCACGGGTGGGGCCCTTCAGGATTTTCGTAGTGTCAAGCGTTGAAGGCATAATCTTAGATGTCCATCCAATAAGACGTGTGGTGCGCGATTATGTCATGTCGGCAATCGGGAGTTTGAGGGGTAAGCTCTTCTTATCCTTTCATATTTTGAAACCCCGAACCCCGAAACACCAAGAGAGCCCAGAGTCAGGCCCACGGTCATAGCGCCAAGTCACAAAGGGACAGGTCTGGTAAAAAGGCGTTAGCGCACACCATGTGGTGAGACGAGTCCAAAAGCGTCGACGTCATTTAAGTCGTCCAATCCAGATATGCACAGCGCGAGATCCCGAAATTTCATGTGGGATAAGCACGAGGTCACAGCTCGAGGTCGCATGGGGTGATGAAAAGGAGCTGCGCAAAAGATCAAAGCGCCCGAGTTGGTCGCAGAGAAGGATCTGCGTGGCCTCGAATTGACTTGGAGGAGTCGTGAGCGTCTCTTGGAGCATTCATGGGTGTCAGGCTCCATCCCGATCCCAATGTAGTTAGTTAATGGAAATAGGGAGAGGTAGTTGAAACCTCGTTTCAACCCATACATGAAAAGCATGGAAAATTTGGCTGCGGAGGGAGGACTATCAGCCGAAAGTTCCCTGCCATGGATTTTCATGTGAAGACCATACCTATCTGATCTTGCATCTGACAAAAGAATGCCAGTTCAGCCTGACAGAAAAAGTTACAGACGGCAAGCCTTGAATGACTAGACACTCTGCTGCTAGGAGAATTTTCTGAGTATATAGACTCAGTCTTTATTTTTTGTAATCTATCAATGGTTGAGCAAAGCTCCCGATTGTAAAGTTTTAGCACAGACTCTAGTTCTCTGGTTATGTATTGGTATGTAAGATTTCTTGTTTAATGACAGATAGTCTTCTCACTCCATCTGGTTTTCATCTCATACTGAGAGAGTTCGTGATCGACTGATTCGTGCGAATAATTGCAATTGTGTTATGATAGAGGATTTATCGTGGAATTATTGTATTCTCCAGCTTTCTGCAGCTAAATGTAAGAAGATCTTGTGTTTAGATGTTTTCCTCTATAGTCTGTTAGGAACCTGATGTTAACAACAGACCTCTACTTTTCTCTTAGACAATTCTTCCCCCTACTCACCCTTACTACAACTTATTGTCTGAAGTTTATCTAAGACCTCACTTGCCCATGCACGATTGGCCTAGTTTTGGAGTTAGAACCACAATGTGTTGAGTTAGCTTCCATTCGATCACCCTACTAAACAAATCGTGACATAATTGATGGGCGTCGGGATCTGCTCCTGCTAGCAATCCAGGAGTGACTTCCGTCGCCAACATTTCTGGCGTCGTTGCCGAGGACGAAGTTGAAGATTTTCCCTGGGTAAAACGACAACGAGCTTCTGATTCTGAAGGTGCATCAGATATCAGAACCCTTGAATATTACACTTGCACCTGGCGACTCCTTTGAGGTCATTACACCTGGTAATTCCTCTATTGCAGTGCCTCTGGCTACACCTGGTAGCACTTAGGAGACACAAAGCTCAATTCTGGTCTTTGATGGTGAACGAAGATTGGAAACACTCGTTATGAATAGCATTCACCTGGCGACTCCACATTTAAAGAAACCACTGGGGGGGATTCTGTTGACAGAAGGAGGTCCATGTCGAAGGGAAAGACCAGGTATCAGTTTATGAGCGTGCTGCATGAAGTTTTGTATTTCTTTGTCATCTCATTCTTCTCTTTCCCTTCATTTATAGAGAATTTTTTCCTCTGCTTTGTACATTCTGATGTCCTTGAGCCTCCCCTTATCCACTCAGCCTTGGAAGAAGAAATCATACCCTCTTCTTGTGTTGTAAATACCAATCTTGTGCCTTCACCTCTGCCTATCCTTAAAGATGAGATCTGTATCACACCTCCTCTTCGAGTCAAATGCCCTTGTAGTCCTGAGGAGGTTGAGGATAATTCACAGTCTTCTCGGACCTTGTTACCCCCTGTTTTTCCTACTGAGCCCTCCCAGCCTCTTATTGAATCCTGTGATCAACCCACTTCTTTCCAAGTCAAAATCAGAAATAGGTTGTTTAAACCTCTGAGATTGCCATATCACCTTAACCCTTATCCTCATGATTTCTTTGAGTATCTTCCTCGATTTTCTGGGGAAGGTCATGTTACAAATGAGAAGCATATGGAGGCCTTTGAGACCCTTATTGATCATTTTGAGATCATTCATGAGGATGTTGTCATGAGGATGTTCTCACGTTCCTTGTCTGGAGATGCTGCAGCGTGGTTTAGATGTCTGGAGACCGGTTCTATTGGTTCCTGGACCGAACTATACCATGATTTTTTAAAAGTTTGGGGTGAGAACAAGTCCCTTGATCAATATTGGTCCGAGTCTAATACCTTGAGGAGAGGGGAAGATGAAGCCTTGGTTATTTTCAATAGAATATTTTTTAGTGCTTATCATAGCATGCCTGTAGAGATCAGACCCACAGAGACTGCTGCTATGGTGTACTATATCATGGCTCAGCATCTAGAGCTAGTCTTCCTCCTAAGAGAGAGGAAATCATCATCATTGATACATCTGTTTGAAGATTCTATAGAGGTTGAAGAAAACATCAGGGCTAGTAGGTGGACTCATAAGCAAGCAGATTTGCATATACAGGAGGAAGAAGACTATCAGTCTGTTTTAGAATCCGAACAAGGATATAGCAATAATGGATCAGATCTGGAACAAGAACCCAGAGGTGGTCATTATGATCTAGATCATGCTGCTCCTTTATTTGAATATCATCTTTCTGGGGTAGAAACTGCGGCTGCAAAAGATCTAGAGTGGTTTTTCAAGGAGGGAGACGGACATTCTTTTGTGAGCAGAGAATTTTTTGTAGAGAAGCATCCTGGTCTTCTGAAGTGGCCGGGGTTTTGTCATATTCCTCACAATCCAGTGGTCATACACATGGAGTCCTACATTTCAGATCTTTTGAAATGTTCTAATAACATTAGTCCACCAATACTCACAGGTGAGTATTGTCTTACGAAAGATTTCCAAGACCACATTATAGAGCATGTTCCTTTATTAATTAAGGAAAGGCCATGGGTGGAAATCAGCTCTACTAGGCTTGCAGGAAGCACAGAGCAGCATAAAGAGGAAGGAAGACAACGCATCCCCTGTTCAGAGCCTGTTTGTGGGCAGGTGTCATCTGGAATTGGCCAGCCTGCATCTGTCCTCCGCTCACTTGTGCACTCTGAAGGCAGCGAAGAGGATTTTCCAGTCTTCAAGGCAGATGCTCTGAGAAACTCTTTTGAAAAGATTATTGAAGATTTCTTAGATGCGTTGGCATCTTCCCCCGATGAGCCTGTCGTCTCAGATTTAAGCAAAGAAGCCATTGTGGAAGAGGATTGTTCTTTCTTCCTTCACCAGATTTCCCATGATGTATTTACATTTGGGATTGAAGAGAAGGATCGGGAGACCGTTCCCTTTTTACAAGATGGGGAAGTGCAGGAAGAAGTAGAAGAGCAACTGAGCGCACATTTCACTGTCTATCCAGAGCTAGTCAGTGAGAAACCACCGCCTGAGATCAGTGAGCCTCCGACAGTTGTTCACTCACATGTGCTTATCAGGAATATTCAGCCACAGGTGAACAGCTGTGTAGCAGAGAAGGCTGCATGTCGCCAATTTTCTAGAATTGGCCACTCATTCTATGACCCTGTCAGCAAATACATGGAGTGGCATTTCCTTCATGCCTTGGAGCCACCCACCTTCATCTTCACGGCAGCCCTAGAAGATGAATTAAAGGATGTAACCTTTCTGATCTCCTGGTTACATCGTCTGTTATCCATCATCTACAGAAGGAAGGGGCTTCTATTCAGGAAGCTGCTTGGATGGCTATGGTGGAAGTTTTCTTTCACCTAGCCCCATGTAAAAAAAATTATTAGCTTAGGACCGTACATAAATAAGCTCCTTGGAGCGTCTATGTTTAGTTTGTTTGGTTTTTTACTTTTCGGCCTATATTTCTCAGCAGGAGGTTTGAGCTCGACTCCATAGCCCAACAGCAAGGCACTGTATCTACAAAAAGAGTCCTTAGAGCATCATAGGGACGACTCTATCCCCCATGGAGCCTAATGTTAGCGATATTCTTGTCAAGGAGGAGGAAAGTGCAAAGAAGCAGGTGGAAACCCATTTGCCCTAAGCTCGGGGCGCGAATGCAAAAAGGCCCAGTTTTCTTGTCGATCGGGATTTCGAGGAAGAAGCGCATCGTGAACTCCCGGTGCAGGAAATCCCAAAAGGATCAGGACCATTGATCAGGAGGACATGTGATGCACGATCTGAGCCACGGGTGGGGCCCTTCAAGATTTTCGTAGTAATAAGCGCTGAAGGCGTAATCTTAGATGTCCATCCAAAAAGACGTGTGGTGCGCGATTATGTCATGTCGGCAATCGGGAGTTCTAGGGGTAAGCTCTTCTTATCCTTTTATATTTCGAAACCCTGAACCCCAAAACGCCAAGAGCGCCCAGATTCAAGCCCACGGTCATAGCGCCAAGTCACAAAGGGACAGGTCTGGTAAAAAGGCATTAGTGCACACCAGGTGGTGAGACGGGTCGAAAAGCACCAACGTCATTTCAGTCGTCCGATTTAGAGATGCACAGCGCGAGATCCTGAAATTTCATGTGGGATAAGCATGACGTCACAACTCAAGGTCGCGTGGGGCGATGAAAAGGAGCTGCGCAAAAGATCAAAGCGCCCGAGTTAGTCGTCGAGAAGGATCTGCGTGGCCTCGAATTGACTTGGAGGAGTCGTGAGTGTCTCTTGGAGCATTCATGGGTGTCAGGCTCCATCCCGATCCCAATGCAGTTAGTTAATGGAAATAGGGAGATGTAGTTGAAACCTTGTTTCAACCCATAAATGAAAAGCATGGAAAATTTGGCCGCGGAGGGAGGACTGTCAGTCGAAAGTTCCCTGCCATGGATTTTCTTGTGAAGACCATACCTATTTGATATTGCGTCTGACAAAAGACTGCTAGTGCAGCCTGACAGAAGAAGTTGCATACGGCAAGCCTTGAATGACTAGACACGCTGCTGCTAAGAGAATTTTCTGAGTATATCGACTCAGTCTTTATTTTTTGTAATCTATCGATGGTTGAGCAAAGCTCCTGATTGTAAAGTTTTAGCACAGACTCTAGTTCTCTGGTTATGGATTGTTATGTAAGATTTCTTGTTTAATGACAGACAGTCTTCTCACTCCATCTGGTTTTCATCTCATACTGAGAGAGTTCGTGATCGACTGATTCGTGCGAATAATTGCAATTGTGTTATGATAGAGGATTTATCGTGGCATTGTTATATTCTCCAGCTTTATGTAGCTAAATGTAAGAAGATCTTGCATTTATATGTTTTCCTCTATAGTCTGTTAGGAACCTCATGTTAACAACAAACCTTTGTTTTTCTCTTAGACAAGTCTTCTCTCTACTCACCCTTACTACAACTTACTGTCTGAAGTTTATCTAAGACCTCACTTGCACGTGCATGCTTGGCCTAGTTTTGGAGTTAGAACCACATTGTGTTGAGTTAGCTTCCATTCGATCACCCTACTAAACAAATCGTGACATAATTGATGGGCGTCGGGCTCTGCTCCTACTAGCAATCCAGGAGTGACTTTCGTCACCAACATTTCTGGCGCCGTTGCCGGGGACGAAGTTGAAGATTTTTCCTGGGTAAAACGGCAACGAGCTTCTGATTCTGAAGGTGCATCAGATATCAGAACCCTTGAATATTGCACTTTCACATGGCGACTCCTCTGAGGTCATTACACCTGGTAATTCCTCTGTTGCAGTGCCTCTGGCTACACTTGGTAGCACTTAGGAGACACAAAGCTCAGTTCCGGTATTTGATGGTGAATGAATATTGGACACACTCGTTATGAATAGCATTCACCTGGAGACTCCACATTTAAAGACTCCACTGGAGGGGATTCTGTTGACAGAAGGAGGTCCATGTCGAAGGGAAAGACCAGGTATCAATTTATGAGCGTGCTGCATGAAGTTATGTATTTCTTTGTCAGCTCATTCTTCTCTTTCCCTTCATTTATAGAGAATTTTTTCCTCTGCTTTGTACATTCTGATGTCCTTAAGCCTCCCCTTATCCACTCAGCCTTGGACGAAGAAAGCATACCCTCTTCTTGTGTTGTAAATATTGATCTTGTGCCTTCACCTCTGCCTATCCTTAAAGATGAGATCTGTATCACACCTCCTCTTCGAGTCGAATGCCCTTGTAGTCCTGAGGAGGTTGAGGATAATTCACAGTCTTCTCGGACCTTGTTACCCCTTATTTTTCCTACTGAGCCCTCCCAGCCTCTTGTTGAATCCCGTGATCAACCCACTGCTTTCCAAGTCAAAATCAGAAATAGGTTGTTTAAACCTCTGAGATTGCCATATCACCTTAACCCTTATTCTCATGATTTCTTTGAGTATCTTCCTCGATTTTCTGGGGAAGGTCATGTTACAGTTGAGAAGCATATGGAGGCCTTTGAGACCCTTATTGATCAGTTTGAGATCATTCACGAGGATGTTGTCATGAGGATGTTCTCACGTTCCCTGTCTGAAGATGTTGCAGCGTGGTTTAGATGTCTGGAGACCAGTTCTATTGGTTCCTGGACCGAACTATACCATGCTTTTTTAAAAGGTTGGGGTGAGAACAAGTCCCTTGATCAATATTGGTCCGAGTTTAATGCCTTGAGGAGAGGGAAAGATGAAGCCTTGGTTATTTTCAACATAAGATTTTTTAGTGCTTATCATAGCATGCCTGTAGAGATCAGACCCACAGAGACTGCTGCTATGGTGTACTATATCATGGCTCAGCATCTAGAGCTAGTCTTCCTCCTAAGAGAGAGGAAATCCTCATCATTGATACATCTGTTTGAGGATGCTATAGAGGTTGAAGAAAACATTAGGGCTAGCAGATGGACTCATAAGCAGGCAGATTTGCATATACAGGAGGAAGAAGACTATCAGTCTGTTTCAGAATCTGAACAAGGATATAGCAATAATGGATCAAATCTGGAACAAGAACCCCGAGGTGGTCATTATGATCTAGATCCTGCTGCTCCTTTATTTGAATATCATCTTTCTGGGGTAGAAGCTGCAGCTGCAGAAGATCCAGAGTGGTTTTTTAAGGAGGGAGAGGGACATTCTTTTGTGAGCAGAGAATTTTTTGCAGAGGAGCATCTTGGTCTTCTGAAGTGGCTGGGGTTTTTTCATATTCCTCACAATCCAGTGGTCATACACATGGAGTCCTACATTTCAAATCTTTTGAAATGTTCTAATAACATTAGTCCACCAATACTCACAGGTGAGTATTGTCTTACGAAAGATTTCCAAGACCACATTATAGAGCATGTTCCTTTATTAATTAAGGAAAGGCCATGTGTGGAAATTAGCTCTACTAGGCTTGCAGGAAGCACAGAGCAGCATAAAGAGGAAGGAAGACAACTCATCCCCTGTTCAGAGCCTGTTTGTGGGCAGGTGTCGTCTAGCATTGGCCAGCCTACATCTGTCCTCCGCCCACTTGTGCACTCTGAAGGTAGTGAAGAGGATTTTCCAGTCTTCAAGGCAGACGCTCTGATCAACTCTTTTGAAGAGATTATTGAAGATTTCTTATATGCATTGGCATCTTCCCCCGATGAGCCTGCCGTCTCATATTTAAGCAAAGAAGACATTGTGGAAGAGGATTGTTCTTTCTTCCTTCACCAGATTTCCCATGATGTATTTACATTTGGGATTGAATAGAAGGATCGGGAGACCGTTCCCTTTTTACAAGATGGGGGAGTGCAGGAAGAAGCAAAAAAGCAGCTAAGAGCACATTTCATTGTCTATCCAGAGCCAGTCAGCGAGCAGCCAGTGCCTGAGATCAGTAAGCCTCTGACATTTGTTCACTCACCTGTGCTTATCAGGAATATTCAGCCATAGGTGAACAGCTGTGTAGCAGAGAAGGTTTCCTGTCGCCAATTTTCTAGAATTGGCCACTCATTCTATGACCATGTCAGCAAATACATGGAGTGGCATTTTCTTCATGCCTTGGAGCCGCCCACCTTCATCTTCACGGCAGCCCTAGAAGATGAATTAAAGGATGTAACCTTTCTGATCTCCTGGTTACATCGTCTTTTATCCATCATCTACAGAAGGAAGGGGCTTCTATTCAGGACGCTGCTTGGATGGCTATGGTGGAAGTTTGCTTCCACCTAGCCCCATGTAAAAACATTTATTAGCTTAGGAATGTACATAAATAAGCTCCTTGGAGCATCTATGTTTAGTTTGTTTGGTTTTTTACTTTTCGGCATACATTTCTCAGCAGGAGGTTTGAGCTCGACTCCATATCCCAACAGCAAGGCACTAGATCTGCAAAAAGAGTCCTTAGAGCATCACAGGGATGACTCTATCCCCCATGGAGCCTAATGTTAGAGATATTTCTTGTCAAGGAGGAGGAAAGTGCAAAGAAGTGGGTGGAAACCCATTTGCCCTAAGCTTGGGGCGCGAATGCAAGAAGGCCCAGTTTTCTTGTCGATCAGGATTTTGAGGAAGAAGCGCATCGTGAACTCCCTGTGTAGGAAATCCTGAAAGGACTAGGAACATTGATCAGGAGGACATGCGGTACACGATCTGAGCCACGGGTGGGGCCCTTCAAGATTTTCGTAGTGTCAAGCGTTGAAGGCGTAATCTTAGATGTCCATCCAAAAAGACGCGTGGTGCGCGATTATGTCATGTCGGCAATCGAGAGTTCGAGGGGTAAGCTCTTCTTATCCTTTCATATTTCGAAACCCCGAACTCCGAAACACCAAGAGCGCCCAGAGTCAGACCCATGGTCATAGCGCCCAGTCACAAAGTGACAGGTCTGGTAAAAAGGTGTTAGCGCACACTAGGTGGTGAGACGGGTCCAAAAGCGCCGACATCATTTCAGCCGTCTGATCCAGAGATGCACAGCACAAGATCCTGAAATTTCATGTGGGATAAGCATGAGGTCACAGCTCGAGGTCGCGTGGGGCAATGAAAAGGAGCTGCGCAAAAGATCAAAGCGCCTGATTTGGTCGCAGAGAAGGATCTGTGTGGCCTCAAATTGACTTGGAGGAGTCGTGAGCATCTCTTGAAGCATTCATGGGTGTCAGGCTCCATCCCGATCCCAATGAAGTTAGTTAATGGAAATAGGGAGAGGTCGTTGAAACCTCGTTTCAACCCATAAATGAAAAGCATGGAAAATTTGGCCGCGGAGGGAGGACTGTCAGCTGAAAGTTCCTTGCCATGGATTTTCTTGTGAAGACCATACCTATCTGATCTTGCGTCTGACAAAAGAATGCCAGTGCAGCTTGACAGAAGAAGTTGCAGACGGCAAGCCTTGAATGACTAGACACGCCGCTGCTAGGAGAATTTTCTGAGTATATAGACTCAGTCTTTATTTTTTGTAATCCATCGATGGTTGAGCAAAGCTCCCGATTGTAAAGTTTTAGCACAGACTCTAGTTTTCTGGTTATGTATTGGTACGTAAGATTTCTTGTTTAATGACAGATAGTCTTCTCACTCCATCTGGTTTTCATCTCATACTGACAGAGTTCGTGATCGACTGATTCATGTGAATAATTGCAATTGTGTTATGATAGAGGATTTATCGTGGCATTGTTGTATTCTCCATCTTTCTGCAGTTGAATGTAAGAAGATCTTGCGTTTAGATTTTTTCCTCTACAGTCTGTTAGGAACCTAATGTTAACAACAGACCTCTGCTTTTCTCTTAGACAAGTCTTCCCCCTAATCACCTATACTACAACTTACTGTCTGAATTTTATCTAAGACCTCACTTACCCGTGCATGCTTGGCCTAGTTTTGGAGTTAGAACCACATTGTGTTGAGTTAGCTTCCATTCGATCACCCTACTAAACAAATCGTGACATAACTGATGGGCGTCGGGCTCTTCTCCTACTAGAAATCTAGGAGTGACTTTCATCGCCAACAGGCCCAAATGTTACTACAAGAGTTGTTTTCTAGTGAAATCCAAAGGTCTCCCATATTGCATGAATTCCTTTCCCTGAAGCATCACATTCCAAGAAAAATGTCTTGGTGAAGTCTGGAAGTGTCAAGACAAGAGTCGTGGAAATAGCCTCTTTCAAGGTGTGGAAGGATTGATCAGCGATTGAAGTCCAAGTGAAAGAATTCTTTTTTAAGGAGAGTAGTGAGAGGTGCTACAATTTTTCCATAATTATGAACAAACTTGCAATAATATCTCGTTAAACCCAGAAAACCATGCAATATTTTAAGATTTTTAGGGCAAGGAAAATCCTTCGTAGCTTCGATTTTCTTAGGATCCACTCGTATTCCATCCTTACCGATAATATGACCCAGGTACTCCACTTCCGAGGCTCCAAAGGCACATCTATACTTTTTGAGGAAAATTTTTTGATGAGAGAGTAGATGGAGAACTTGATCCACATGGGATATATTGGCTTTCCAAGTTTTACTACAGATGAGAATATCATCAAAGAAAACTAAGACAAAATGACAAAGGAAAGGATGGAAGACATGATTCATGATACTTTGGAAAGTGGAGAGAGCATTACACAGGCCAAAGACCATGACCAAGAACTCATAGTGACCCTCATGATTTCTAAATGCAGTCTTGGGAATGTCTTCCTCTTTCATATGTATCTGGTGGTAGCCAGAACGAAGGTAAAGTTTAGTAAATTGTTGAGCACCACTCAATTCATCCAGTAGGTCATCAATGACATGAATGGGAAAATTGTCTTTGATGGTGAGTTTGTTGACAGCGCAAAATTATGGACACATTTGGGACACATGCACCAAGTGCCTTCTTTCTTGAGTACCATGACCATAAGAGAAGAATAAGGGTTGGTACTAGGATGGATAACACCAAATTTGAGCAATTCTTGAATAATTTTCTTAATTTATTTCTTCTAGGAAAATGGATGATGATAAGGGCGAACATTCGGAGGAAGGATACATGGGACTAGAGGAAAGGAAAGATCGTGAACACCACAGGAAGGGGGAAGTCCATAGGGAGCGGAAAAAATGACTTGGTGATGGGAGAGGATAGATGTGAGGTCAGGATGCATAGATGGTGTCTTAACTACTTGAATGGAATGGAGTTAGGAAATAATGCCTGAATGACCTTTTTTGAGGAGTTTTTCCATTCGATGGGAACTGTTGATCTTAGGGGAGCCTATTGTGATGCCTTGGAACTTATATTGATGTCCCTGCTATTGGAATTACATGGTTAATTCCTTAAAATCCAAGAGTATGGGGACCATAGTGCATAAACATTTAGCACCAAGAATAATGTCACAACCACCCATATCGATAGCAAACATATGAGATTTCAGTTGGTACTGACCAATTTGTAGGTGCACATTTTCACAATGCCCACCACATTTCATGGAACCACCATTGGAAATCATGATTTGAAAATTGTTGACGACATGAATATAGCAATTGATTTCCTAGGAAATGTGATGGTGAATAAAATTATGGTTGTTTCCACTGTCAACAAGGATTATGACTTTTCTATGCTTAATGTAGCCAATTATCTTGAAGGTTTAGGGAGTAGAGAAGATAGTGAGGGCATGCAGTGAAATCAATCGTTCGAGTTTTGGGGGATCAAAGAGAGGATTAGTATCATCTATGTGAGGTAGCTCTACCACAGGGGAAGCTTTAGCCTCCTCTTCAGCAATATCCTCAAAAATGGACATAAAATATTTTGTTCCTTCAACTTGTGCCCAGGAAAATATTTGTCATCACAATTATAGAAAAGACCCTTTAGTTTGTGTTTATCCATTTCTTCCTAAGTTAATTTATGGATCTTAAGAGGAGTGTCCTGAGGGTCAGGATTGGTAGGTTGAGGGCGGGGAGGAAAAGAAGGTTTTTGGTTCTGGGAAATGACAACCTGTTTTGCTTCTTTGGCACATTTAGTAGCTTGCAACCAATTCTAGGGGTGATCCATGAGGACTTGGGCTTGGATTTCATCCTTTAGGCTACTAATAAAATATTTCATGAAGAAGGCATTCATCATGCCCTCCATTCTGAAAGGTAAGTGCTCAAAGGCGGTTATAAATTCTTCAATTGTGACATATTGTTTCAACTTGGCCAAATGGCCTAAATAGTGGGTGTCAGTGTCAAATCATTCATAAATCTCTGCAACAAACTAGGTCCAAGAAACATGCTATTGGCGTTCATTTTTATGTCATTGCCACCATTGTTAGTTTTCAGGATCCAGATAGAGAACAACATAATGAAGTTTGGCCAACTCATCAGTAATTCTATGCAAAGAAAATTAATGCTCCATTTCGGTGACCCAACCCATGGGATCTAAGCCATCAAATTTATTGACCTCAACTCGAGGAAGACGAGGATCACAAGGAAAGCAGTTAGAATGAAAATCCATACTATGGGAAGAGTCAGCACCATCTACTTGGGAGGGTTTTTTAGGGAAGGGGGGGTCTTGGGATCGCTTCAGTATTTGGTTAAGAGTGGCATTAAGGGTGTCAAATTTTCCCTCTAATTTTTCAAATCGTTTGCCAACTTTGGAAAATTGTGTCGTGATGTTGGAAAATTAGGTCTGTACTTGGTCCTCAAAGCTGTCAAACCGGGCCTTGTTATTGTTGATTTCGACTTGCAGTTATTGGGTGTGAGTGGTGGCCATGTGGAAAGATGGGGTGCCTAGAATGGGGAGTAGGTCCACTGAATAAAGGAGGATATGTGATATATATCACTACGATCATGGCAACCAAGAAAATCCATTGGGATAGGTGTTAAATAAGGTTGGGTGGTACCACAGAAAAAATTAAAAATTAAAAAAAAAGGGGTAAGAAGTGATAGATACCACGGAGATCAAGAAAAAAAGGGGAGTCCAATGGTATAGGTCACAAATCGAGGTGTCAGGATGGGGTTTGGTCCACGAAAAAAAAAGTCTTAAAAATGATAGGTACCATGGTGAACAGGGAGGAGAGAGAAATCCAATGGGATAGTTCCCGAATAAGGGTGTTGATGGGACCATTATACTTTTTTCTTACTCCTGTAGAGTTATAATTCGACCTGAGGAGTACTGTAGTGACAAAGTGGCCAAATTTTTAACAAGAAAATTATGTAGGAATTTTGCAACCAGAATGCAGGAGGTAGGGTTGCGTAGCAATAGATCTCATCTGTTCCTTTTTGGTTCTGTGTATTTTTCGAGGGTTAGGTTTTTCAAGGTTCCTACAAACAAGGGTTTTCCCTGTCCTATATCTCTCTGATATATGTGTAGGGTCAAACAATAGTACTTATCCCAATATCATAGGGAACCAACTAAAGAGTCTTGATCGTACCCTTATTCGTACTACCTGATTACCCAAGTACTAGAGAGTATATTCCCGAGTGTTGTTCTTAGTGTCACTATAGCAGTCAAGTGGTTGATTGGTTGATCTAGAGTTCGTTTCAGGAGACCTAGGGGAATCCCGATATACCTAACGGTATGTGGGAGAGCTGGTCGTGTATAGATTATGTCTTATGTGGTACTAATTGAGGGGTACCAACATGGGTTACAGAGGTTTCCAACAAGCTGAAACACCTATTTTGAGTAACCCGTGAAACATTATGTATTTCCTACATGTATTCTTCCCCACCACAGTTTTTCCCATTGAAAGACAGATCTCTATGATTTAAAGATGCCAACAGTACACATATCTACCTTGAAAAAACAATTCCCATAGTTTTTGTAGAGGAAAGTGCTTTGATACCACTTGTAAGGTACTAGATGTAATGTAATAAGAAAAAACAAAAATATTTAGCAAATACCAGCGGAAAACCAAAATAATGAGAATAGAAATACCAACAATAATGCATTTATTGAAAGAAAGCAATGTTCACTTGCCTCTTCGAGGGGGAAACCTCCAACAGATCAACTCTCTATTACAAAAACTCTCAAGACAATTTTTTCTCTAAGAAGCGGAAGAGGGGGCAATCTCCTACTCTTATTTATACTACTTCTATCTTCTAAAGAACATTCTAGAGGAAGATATATCTAGAAGTGGAAGATTCTATTAAGTCTTCTTACATTAGATTTGTTCACATTATTAAATAGGCCTTATTAACTAATATCATCATTTATTACATGGAAAACATATTATTCTACCTATGTGAGAGGTTAGGGAAGTTAGGTCCCTAACAATGGAAGAAAGTATAATATTTGAGTTGAAAACTCAGTAAATCCCATAATGTTTTCTAGAATGTGCTGAAAAAGTGAGCGTCGTGATCAAAGATGATGCTAGTAAGAAGGAAAAACTGTGGCCAAACATGGTGAAAGAACAAGGAAGCGGTTTGGGTAGCGGTAGTGGTCTTAGTGCAATGGATAAAAGAGACATCTTATAAAAACGACAAACAATAACCCAGATAGAATCATGTTTGTGTAAGGTCATAGGTAAACCACGAAGAAAATCCATGGAAAGAGAATCCCAATGGAGGGAAGGAAGAGGAAGGGGTTGATACAAACAAAATTTACGATTGGCAGGTTTATGTTGAATACACAATGCACAAGCACAAATTAAATGCTCCACTTGACGAGTCAAGAAGGCCAAAAGAAATGTCACTACAAGTGTTGAACTATTTTTAGAGACCCAAAATAGCCACCATAGGAGGAATCATGAGCCTCCTTTATCAAAGAAATACAATCTTCAGAAGCTAGGACACATAACTGATTAAGTTTATATAGCCACTCATCTCTAATTGTGTAATATAGAAATGGTTTTTGATTGACCTAAGTGGGATGTTGCACGACATCTTTACAAAGAAGGGATCAAAAGCATAGAAAGGCTTCCAAGCCTCATAGGAAACACAACGCATAGCCAGGAGTTGAAGTACCTACATACGGGGTTGGATCAGGATATCAGCCATCTGATTAGACGTGCCCTTCTTGTATTTAATCACCAAATGAAATTGTTGAATGTAAGAAGCCCACTTTCATTGACATTGTTCCTGTTATCGCACAGTTTGTAGTCTAGGTCAGGTAGCTTAAAAGGTAAGGGTCAAACTGGCATAACAGGAGCTTCCCCACCCACTGTCACCTCGATGGGGGGCTCTTTCTATTCAGGGTGGCTAATCCCAAGGGAGACGTCCCTAGGTAATCTGGGGTGTTGAAAGGAAAAGGGGCACAGGATTAAGGCTCAAAGGTTAAAGTAGGTTTTCCTTTCACAGATTACCGCCAAGAAGATAGTCAAAAAGAAGAAATACCACAAAGGAGCACCTGTTTGTGAGACAAGGCAACAATAAAACTAAAACGTACAGATAGTGGTCAGTACTTCATAAATTAATGACTATCAATATTACATATGAGCATATAAAGTAGTAATTATTGACGAAGTCAATGATTGCAAAAACTGACTATGGTTTATAATATTACTTCTCAATAACACTGGAAATGATATAGCATTCAAAGTATACAATCAATCTTGAAATTAGCACAACGCATTAAATGCCATTAAATGCTCACAAACAAAAGTTGTTGCGTCACTATGTTGCTAGAGGGTGACGTCAGCTTTTTTCTAGGTTAGTTTGGTAGACAATGAGGTGGACGTTTTGCAAAATAGACCAATGAAATTTATCTACACATCAATGTCTATTATTAGATGACATAGCCGCAACTTTTTATACCAGCCAAGAGCTTAAACTAGGCATGACGTCATCATCAAATTAGGGTTAGTAAGATGTTAGGGTTAGTAGGGTTTCAGATTTAAGAGGTTTGAAAGGTTTGTTTTGACACAAGAAAGTCAACGTTGGATGTTTAGACTAGTGCCTTTGGGTATAATGGAGTCAAGGAGCAAGTGCTAGGTCTCGGGAGGATCTAAATTCAAGGACAAGAGAGTTAGGCTTTCTAGTGCTGCAATGGCAGGGCCACAAAGTCAAAACCCTAAGGGGAGGAGGCTCATTCTGGTGTTGCAAAAGCAAGGCCTCATGCTCCTCCCCCTTTCCTTAAAACTCTTTGGCAAAACGGCTAGCTTCAAAACATAAATCTAGGGATGAAAAGTGTTGTAGGGCCAAGGCTTTTCAAACCCTAAGAATCAAACCCTAGGTGTAAACTCAATTGGGCCTAGAACGTCTTCTTTCTTCAATCTATGTTCAAAGCTAACTCAGAAAAAAGAGTGGCTAGTGTAGCAATGGCTAGGCTCAACCCTCTTTAATCAATGGCTAGACAAGTTTTCCATCATGGGGACATGTAGCAACGACCTACTTGTGTGTTTGCTACCTAGGGTTTCAATGATTAAGCATAATAATAACAATGTAACAATAAATGTAAGAGATTTAACCTACAACCATTCATTCAAGAAGTTTTGCATGAGAAATACACTTACAAATCAATGAAGAGCTTATAAAACCCTAGTTGTAAACCTTCCAATGATAGAAAACACCATAAGCATGCCAAGAATGATCCTCCACATTGCTAGCGCCTCACTTCCAAGAGAAAAATACCAAGACAAAAGACTAAAAATGATTCTCTCACAAGAGAGTGAGTTATCTTTTCTCAAAATGAGGCTCAACATCCTCTATTTGTATCATCCTAATGACCTTTAATTACAAAATAGGTCATCAAAACAGCCGACAAGGCTAACTTAACAATATTACACTATTTCTTTTACATTAAATGCTAAAATGTCATAATTATGAGCTAAAAGGGAGACGTCAGGCCCCTCTGAGGGAGATGTTGGCCCTTTTTGGGCAAGCTCAGCATCCAAGGAGCAAAATGTTGGCCCCTCTGGGGCTCCTGTAAGCTGCCACATGTGCCCAAAATGATCCCAGCACACTGCCACATGCTCCAGAAAACGTCCAGCTGCTCCATGTGACGTCCTGTCCATCAAAGCCATCATCTCATCTGCAGTGGGTGATCCCCCCTAGGCCGGGCTCTGCCAAAGTGTCCTTAGTAAGGACGTCCTTCTTCTTTCTCATGCTATGGCTCGTCACAACGTTGTCCTGCCTCTGCCATCCCAACAACCATCTGATGGGCTCTTCAGCCCCATGGAGGTCCGAACTAATCATATCCCCATGTGTACCGATCCACTGGTACCTGTCCGTCGGGTATGGTCCTGCACATCAAAAACTACGCCCTCCATGGGCTCATCAGTCCTCGGGATCATAGCAATGTAAATCATATTTCATCATTAAATTTATCAAATATATGCATGAAATCCCTAACATATCATCTACGAGCTCAAAGACATTACACATATCTACTATACAAAGCTGAAGAAGACCAACAGAACAACCTATTGGGCTAATACCTACAAGAGAAGGTAAGTTTCCTCAGAAGATCATTCAAGCCATGTTTTATGAGGTGATATGGTTTAGGGATGTCCAGTCATAGTAAGACCAAGGGCAGGTGTTGTCTGTGGGTGCCTTTGTAGGAGGCGAGTTGTACCTGTCATGGATGCATTTTTTCCAAGCCCTTTCTTGCCTTTATTTTTATTTATTGCTTTTCTTTCTTTTTACTTCAAGGTCTGACCAGAGGACACTACCTTGGCGTGGTGACTAGAGCTGACAGTGTTACCCACTAGTATCTTCACAGAAATGATAAGGATGGCTCGTGATGAGACCCCCTTTCCCTTGGCCATGCAACCAAAGGTCACTGCCCTAGCGTGGTGATAGATAATGGCAATGTCATACTGTTGGATACCTATGAACATAATGGGTCGGCTCATGATGAGACCTCCCATCCTCTTGGTTAGGTCTTGTTTTATTATTTTTCTTGGGTCCCTTTAGTTTCTTATCGAGAGGNTCTTCCCACAAGACAAAGTGTAACCCTCAAAGTTCATCCTAATGGCCGGACTAGGGGAGTGGGATAGATGTGCGGGAGATAAGATGAAAAATGATACAATGGTGGGAGCGGACGATGGCTCTGCAAATACCCCTTGGTGGCTAACCAAAACCCATGAATACCATCTTGCTAAGTCACCCCATCAATCACCCCAACAATGGTCAAGTGGATTAGTGTAAGATCCAAGCAGTAATTCGAAATGAAAGGAACCTAATGCATATATAAGAAGGTTATAACGATCAAACATGACACATACCATGATACCTTGGACCAATTACCTCATGGAGTAAGAGTCCTCTCTGATGCAAGTCCAAGCCGATGGTGACGGAAGTTGTTGCTGCTGACAGGATAAGTCTGGCAAAGAAGAAGAAGAATGGGCCCTCCAGAGCCATGCCTAGGTCAATCCTACTCTTGGTACTTCATGTCTAGGACCTGTGGGCCTCGAGACATGATCTCCTAGTTATCCCTAGATATCGGGGATAACTAGGAGATATCCCTAGTTGTCCCTAGATATCGGGGATAACTAGGAGTTATCCCTAGTTATCCCTAGATATCGGGGATAACAGTTCCTATATCTTAGTCTGAGAATTGATGAAAATCAATGGATGATGATCTGTGTGGAGGATTGTTTATTTCCCAAGGATGGAATGGCGCCACTATTTCAATGCTTGGACTAGATTGTAGAACTCTTTTTTATAAGTGCTATAATTGCATTTGGCATCAAACAATGTCTCTTAATGGTATGAAGTAGGGTGTCCTCCATGTTTAAGAACTGTTCCAATAGCATACTGAGAGGAATCCATCTCAATCTCAAAGGGAGACTGAAGATCGGGTAAACAAAGTACATGAGCCGAACAAAGAGAAGTTTTGAGAGCCTAAAATTGTTATTGTGCCAAGGGAGACCACATGAATTGATTCTAGTTGGAGAGTTGATGAAGAAGGAATGTTAACTGAGAGAAGTGAGAAATGAACCATTGATAAAAATTAATGTCACCCATAAATATATTGAGTTCTAGAGTTGAGTGAGGTGTTGGTCACTGTGCAAGAGCTTGGACTTTATTGGGATCCAGACTAACACCCTCAACAAAGACAACAAAACCCAAATATTGAATTGAAGATTTCCCAAAATAAGATTTATGATGTTTCACCTGCAATTTGTGAGTGTCCAGTAAGTCTAGCATAGTGTGCACAAGGAGAAAATGATCCTCCTAGGTCTTGCTGAAGACCAAGATTTCATCCAAATAAATCGCCACAATTTTTCCCAAGTTTTCTCTAAAAATGTCATTGATTATCCTCATGAAAGTGGCAAGGGTGTTAGTAAGATTGAATGGCATCAACATCCATTCATAAAGACAAAATTTGGTTTTGAAAGTTGTCTTCCATGTGTATGTTGCATTCATGAGAACCTAATGATACCTTGATGTAATATCCATTATGGTAAAGAAGTGGGCACCCTTCAAATGATCTAGTAAATCATTAATGTGTGGTAGAGGGTAACGATTATTGACCGTAATCTTATTAAAATCCCAATAGACTGTGAGTAGACGTCACTCCTCATACTCCTTCTTGGGAATGATGAAGGCAAGAGAGACACAAGGTGAAGAAATGAGTTGGATGTGATTGGTATTAAGAATTTGTTGGAGTTGTTGTTCCACTTCCTCCGCCTCACGAGGATCCAGGCAAGAAGAAGGGGCATTGGGAAAAGTGGTTCTAGGAATAAGATCAATGGAATGTTCAATGGAACGAACAAGGGGAAGTTTGGGGGGTGAATCAAAGACATCTTCAAAGGATGTGAGTAAAGAAGACAGATATGAAGGAAGGGCGCGAGAGGGGCTATATGGTTTAATAGGGCGCACCAAATAAAGGGGAATGGATTTGTTGAGACTGATTTGAAAAACAACAGGTTGACCATAAAGTAAGGGGAATGGATTTGTTGACACTGATTTGAAAAACAACAGGTTGACCATAAAGTAAGGTATGTGATTTTAGAGAGGATAAGGTGAGGACATAGGTGCATCCATGTTTCTCAAGATGATACCGATGATTGCAATCATGGTATACATTGTGACAAAGCTTCTGATAGGTTATACTCAGAAGCACATCTATGCAATCCAAAGGAGACACATCACAAAGAGCAATATCGTGGAAAGGGTCGATGGAAAAAGTAAGGGTACAATGTTGTGTCACCATCACATGGGGGCCATCCTTCTAAACCCAACCCATTTGGTAGAGTTCCAGATGAGGGTTAGTAGGAAGTTCCAACTGCTGCACCAAATCCTAATAAACCAAATTATTTGGGATACCATTCTCGAGGCTAAGCATGGATAGGGATTGCTTGATCTGGAAATTGTGAGTAAACAAAGGTGTTGGTAAGGAAGTATAGGGATCAGTGGCCATGAGTAGGAGAGAGGGGTCTAGTTCCATAGGATTATCCAAGGTGATCATCTCATGGGGGTTTTGTGCTTGAGGAGGACTCAGGAGCATCAACGAATAGAGTCTTGACAACATTCTAATTACAAAAAACACGAAATTAAGTTGAGGAGTGAAACTGATATTTGTGATAAGAACACCATTTTGTAGGCTTGGGAGAGGTAGGAGAGGAAGGTGAAGGAGTTGATTAAGGGACAACTTTGGATAGAAGAGATCAAAGGAAAGAATAAATATTTTATTCCACAACCAAGGCCCGAAGAAAGGCCTTATCTAATGAATAGATTTTAAATAAA
>JASDQU010109685.1:59728-87320 GCA_032191745.1 Picea mariana | reverse complement strand
CCAATCTAGCAATACTGACAGTCTCCACTAATGAGCGACTGAGAGTGATAACATGGATATGTTTGTCAGTTTTCTGACGAACTAGGTAAAGGCAAATTTTTCACGGACCACCACAGTCCTCCAGTCTACAACAGTATCGTTCGTCGTTATGCAATGCATGTCGTGGTCCGGGTGGGACTGCAGTAGTTTTTGTCTGCAACAACAATGGCATGTCAGTCCATCCAGGCCTTTGCCTCCACCGCAAGTCAATCGACCAGGCAAATTAAGTTTATTAAAAAAGGTAACAAAAACGTTCCACTTCTTCGCTGGAGTGGGACCTGTCGCTTGGAGATTCCTGGGTCAATGAGAGGGATACAATGTTTCCAAACGTTGGGACTGGATGTGGTAAACTTACACGAGTTCACTGCTTTGTCACAACCAACCTAACTTATCTGAACACATTCAAAAGAATTTTGTTGGGAAGGTGGTTTAGTTTTCAATCAGTCATTGGTTTTGATCTATGATTCATCACTAAAATTATTCAATTAAAACCATGTAACCTAAAATTACTAGTAGCGGGTGGTTAATAAAGGGGTAAGCTTTTTTTACAAGATATATCTTTAGGTATTGGGCCATTAACCTGTAGGTCTGAATTCTTAGCTAATTAAAAATTATTTTAAATCTATGGAGTACCAGTTGTGGAAGCCCCAAAATTCCACATTTTAGTGAAAGAAGTGAAGATAGCTAATAACCTCTCATATAGACATTGCTTGTGGTAGGGGATTTAAAGGTAGATATAGGCCAAATGGTAATGAATTCCATCTTAGCTGACCACCATACAAGGACTCAAGATAGCTAATAACCCTCACATATAGACATTGATTGTGGTAGGGGATTCAGAGGTAGATATAGATCAAATGGTAATGAATTATATCCTAGCCTATCATCTTCCAAGGACTGAAAATAGCTAATAACCCTCACATATAAACATTGATTGTGGTAAGGGATTTAAAGGTAGATATAGGCCAAATGGTAATGAATTCCATCCTAGCTAATCACCATCCAACATTAGTGATAATTGGGGTAAGATGGGAAGCAAATAAAAATTATTTCATCAAGTTTTATCATGTGCTAAAGAGAACTATAGTCTAGCTGATAACTTGGCCAATGAAGCTACATCATTAAAAATTGGGGACATAGTAATCTAAGATAAGGTTTATAAACATCCTATCCCATGATATAGTGTGGTTTTTCTTAATAAAAGCCATATCAGTTTAGCTTTCTATTATATACAAAAAGGAGTTGTTACATCAGTAAACTAGGGGGAGCCTACCATAATGGAAACCAAGTCCCCCACCATACCATTGTCTTCAAAAATTGCGATACACCAAAACTGAGAGCAAAATGACCATCACATTATTTAGAATAGAAGGCAGGCTTATAGATGCATGTTATTACATGATGTCTTGAATAGGCCACGCTACATCTAGCTTCTGACATCTAGTTAGCTAGATCTGATCAACTAATTCCTTGGGATTTTCACCCAATTGTTCTTCTCCTCCAATAAGATGAGAGAGTGCACCTTCCAAAAATTCAACTAGCTAAGGGAGTGACTATTCCTTGGGATTCATGTGGATGTTTGTTGGGTTTCCCAATTCCTCCCTGTTTAAGCCTAGACATGTCCCCACTTTTGTCAGCAAATGAGGAAAATGCTTGTGCATGGTAGCTTATGTAAACCATTTAACCTAAGAAGGACTTTGGCCTGTGCACCCAACAAGGTAAGAGGTATGTTGCTAATGAAGGGTGGTGGTATGGCGAGTGTTAAGTAAGGTGTCTTGGAGAAAGGGTGGTTGGAAATCAAGGATTAACTCGACGGGATGAGAGATGGTGACATTATATTCCAACAATGTTGGTTCATAGTGTTTCAGACTGTTCACATTCACCACATCATGAATGCCTAGTTGGGGTGGAAATTCAAAGCGATAAGCATTGTCCCCAATCTCTTGGAGAACAGTATAATGGTCATGATGGAGAGGATTTATTTTTTGATGATGTTGGGATTTAAAATGTCGGTGTCCCATGTAAAACCATAGGGGAATAGTGAGCATCATGGTGGGATTTGTAACATTGTTGAGCTGCCATTAGCGCTTCAGAAGCTTGGGCATGTTTGCGTGCTAGAGACTACAAAAATGAAAGGGCAGATGTTTGTTCTTGTTGTTGGTGTGGAGTGTCGAAAGGCTACAAGGTGAGATGTAGTTCATAAGGAGATAAAGGTTGATATCCAAAGCAGGCCTCAAAAGGAGACATCCCAGTAGAAATATGTACACCATGATTATAACTATGTTGAATGACATGGAGAATTGTATCCTACTATTTTGTTTTGGCAAATTAGATGCAAAGAGCATGGACAAGGTTGCAGTTAACTACCTTGGTTTGGCCACCCTTTTGAGGATGGATTTAAGGTACAAGATGTAATGTAATAAGAAAAAATAGAAATATTCATCAAATACTAGTGGAATAGCAAAATAATGAGAATAGCAATACCAACAATAATACCATTATTGAAAGAAATCAATGTTCACTTGTCTCTTCGAGAGGACAACCTCCAACAGAGAAACACTATATTACAATAACTCTCAAGACAAATATTTCTCATGCCTCCTGCTCCTATTTATACTACTTCTATCTTCTAAAGAACATTCTAGATGAAGATCTTTCTAGAAGTGGGAGCTTCTATTAAGTCTTCTTACATTAGACTTGTTCACAGTATTAAATAGGCCTTATTAACTAATATCTTCATTTACTACATGGAAAATATATTATTCTACCTACGTGAGGGGTTAGGGAGCTTATGTCCCTAACATGCCCTCCCCCTTGAAGAACATCCTTGTCCTCAAGCCTTGAGATGAGGAAATTGTTGCAGAATGGTAGTCAGCTCCTAGGTGGCATCTTCTGGAGCTGTATATTTCCACTCAACTAACACTTCCTTGATGGTTCGTTGATGGATACGACGCTCTCTTTGGTCCAAGACTACTTGTGGATACAACCAGATGGAACCTTATTCATCCAACTCAGGGAGACTGGTTTGAGTTTGGCACTTAGTTCCAATCACTTTATTTAAGCATGAGACATGAAAAATAGGATGGATCTTAGAACGACTGAGAAGAGCTAACTAGTAGGCAACAAGACCCACTCACTTGAGAATTGTATAAGGACCCTAAAAATTGAGATCAAGTTTATGACAGTGTTCATATTTGAGTGAAGTCTACTTATAAGGTTGCAGATGAAGAAACACTTGTTCTCTTCTGCAAATTGATGTTCGGAATGACCCTAGTCTACTTGTTGCTTCATGTAATTCTAATCCATGACCAAATTTTCTTTAAGGGTGCAGAGAATGGTTGCTCGGACTGTGAGAGTGTTGTTAACCTCCTGAACCTTGGAGACATTTGACATGTATGAGAGAAATGACAATGGATTTTCCCCATATACTACTTCAAAAGGAGTCATGCAAGTAGTAGTATGGTAAGGTGTGTTATTACACCATTTAGTGATAGGTAACCACTGGGCCCATTGATTTTATCATTCAGATGCAAAACACCTCAAATATGTTTCCAAACACTTGTTGACAACTTCAGTTTTTCCATTAGTCTGGGGATGATAGGTGGTGTTATGATGAAATTTGGTTCCATAGAGCCTGAACAATTCTTTCCAAAAATTGCTGATGAAATTTGGATCTCGGTCGGAGACAACAAAATAAGGCAAGCCATCAAGTTTGAATATATTATCCATAAAAATTTGAGCCATTGTGGATGCGATGAATGGGTGTTGACGAGCACATAAATTAGCATATTTGTAAAGGTGATTGACTACCATAATGATGAAGGAATTATTACCAGATTTAAGGAGGCTAACAATGAAATCCATAGAAATATCCCTCAAAATAGCAGGGGGAATCGGAAGTAGTTGGAGCATGCCTAGAGATTTAATTGTTTCCCCCTTATTGCATTGTCAGGTATAACATTCATCCATAGACATGTAGGTGTCATGTTTCATACTATCCTAGAAAAAAGAATGTTTGACCCATTCATAGGTTTTGGTAAACCATAAATTCCCAGTTGTGGGTGAAACATGAAGCTCAGAAAGCACCATGGATTTAAGTTGTGATTGTTTCCTTAAATACAGACGACCTTTGTAGTGAAGCTCTTCATTGTGCCAAGAGTACCCTAGAGAGGTTTGAGAATGGTGTTTCAATTTTTGGATCAAGCGAGAAATTTTGGGGTCTTCCATCCATTCCTAGAGATTATCTTGGAGCCAATATGGTACAATGAAGGAGAGGGAAAAGAGGGACCATTCTTCTTCATACTTTATAGAAAGAGCATCAACAACCACATTTTATTTTCTCTTCTTGTAAATTATCTCATAATCATATCCAAAGAGCTCGGTCACCCATTTTTGTTGCTCCGGGGATGAAATTTGTTGTTGAAGAAAATACTTGAGGCTCTGATGATCAGTTTTAATTTGGAAGAATTTCCCCAATAGATAAGGATGTAAGAGATCCACGGCATACAAAATAGCCACCATTTCATTTTCATAGATTGATTGGCCCAAATGTTACTACAAGAGTTGTTTTCTAGTGAAATCCAAAGGTCTCCCATCTTGCATAAATATTGCCCCAATTCCTTTCCCTAAAGCATCACATTCCAAGAAAAATGTCTTGGTGAAATCTAGAAGTGTCAGGACAGGAGTCATGGAAATAGCCTCTTTCAAGGTGTGGAAGGATGGATCAGCGATTGAATTCCAAGTGAAAGCATTCTTTTTTAAGGTGAGCAGTGAGAGGTGCTACAATTTTTCCATAATTATGAACAAACTTGCAATAATATCTCGTTAAACCCAGAAAACCATGCAATATTTAAAGATTTTTAGGGCAAGGACAATCCTTCATAGCTTCGATTTTCTTAGGATCCACTCATATTCCATCCTTACTGATAATATGACCCAAGTACTCCACTTCCGAGGCTCCAAAGGCACATCTATACTTTTTGAGGAAATTTTTTTGATGAGAGAGTAGATGGAGAACTTGATCCACATGGGATATATGGGCTTTCCAAGTTTTACTATAGATGAGAATATCATCAAAGAAAACTAAGACAAAATGACAAAGGAAAGAACGGAAGACATGATTCATGAGACTTTGGAAAGTGGAGAGAGCATTACACAGGCCAAAGAACATGACCAAGAACTCATAGTGACCCTCATGATTTCTGAATGCAGTCTTGGGAATGTCTTCCTCTTTCATATGTATCTGGTGGTAGCCAGAACGAAGGTAAAGTTTAGTAAACTATTGAGCACCACTCAATTCATCCAGCAGGTCATCAATGACAGGAATGGGAAAATTGTCTTTGATGGTGAGTTTGTTGACGGCGCGAAATTATGGACACATTTGGGACACATGCACCAAGTGCCTTCTTTCTTGAGTACCATGACCATAAGAGAAGAATAAGGGTTGGTACTAGGACGAATAACACCAAATTTGAGAAATTCTTGAATAATTTTCTTAATTTCTTTCTTCTAGGCAAATGGATGATGATAAGGGCGAACATTTGGAGGAAGGATACATGGGACTAGAGGAAAGGAAATATCATGAACACCACAGGAAGGGGGAAGTCCATAGGGAGTGGAAAAAATGACTTGGTGATGGGAGAGAATAGATGTGAGGTCAGGATGCATAGATGGTGTCTTAACTACTTGAATGGAATGGAGTTAGGAAATAATGCCTGAATGACCTTTTTCAAGGAGTTTTTCCATTCGATGGGAACTGTTGATCTTAGGGGAGCCTATTGTGATGCCTTGGAACTTATATTGATGTCCTTGCTATTGGAATTACATGGTTAATTCCTTAAAATCCAAGAGGATGGGGACCATAGTGCATAACCATTTAGCACCAAGAATAATGTCACAACCACCCATATCAATAGCAAACATATGAGATTTCAGTTGGTACTGACCAATTTGTAGGTGCACATTTTCACAATGCCCACCACATTTCATGGAACCACCATTAGAAATCATGATTTGAAAATTGTTGGCGACATGAATATAGCAATTGATTTCCTAGAAAATGCGATGGTGAATAAAATTATGGTTGTTTCCACTGTCAACAAGGATTATGACTTTCCTATGCTTAATGTAGCCAATTATCTTGAAGGTTTAGGGAGTAGAGAAGATAGTGAGGGCATGCAGTGAAATCAATCATTCGAGTTTTGGGGGATCAACGAGAGGATTAGTATCATCTATGTGAGGTAGCTCTACCACAGGGGAAGCTTCAGCCTCCTCTTCAGCAACATCCTCAAAAATGGACATAAAATATTTTGTTCCTTCAACTTGTGCCCAGGAAAATATTTGTCATCACAATTATAGCAAAGACCCTTTAGTTTGTGTTTATCCACTTCTTCCTAAGTTAATTTATGGATCTTAAGAGAAGTGTCCTGAGGGTCAGGATTGGTAGGTTGAGGGCGGGGAGGAAAAGAAGATTTTTGGTTTTGAGAAATGACAACATGTTTTGCTTCTTTGGCACATTTAGTAGCTTGCAACCAAGTCTGGGGGTGATCCATGAGGACTTGGGCTTGGATTTCATCCTTTAGGCCACTGATAAAATATTTCATGAAGAAGGCATTCATCATGCCCTCCATTCTGAAAGGTAAGTGCTCAAAGGCGGTTATAAATTCTTCAATTGTGACATATTGTTTCAACTTGGCCAAATGGCCTAAATAGTGGGTGTCAGTGTCAAATCATTCATAAACATCTGCAACAAACTGGGTCCAAGAAA
Organism: Picea mariana; assembly: GCA_032191745.1. Taxonomy (NCBI): domain Eukaryota; kingdom Viridiplantae; phylum Streptophyta; class Pinopsida; order Pinales; family Pinaceae; genus Picea; species Picea mariana. Next base: position 80,515 of record JASDQU010109685.1, on the reverse strand, counting down.
CTTATTATTGGCATTCATTTTTATGTCATTGCCACCGTTGTTAATGTTCAGAATCCAGATAGAGAACAACATAATGAAGTTTGGCCAACTCATCAGTAATTCCATGCAAAGAAAAATAATGCTCCATTTAGGTGACCCAACCCATGGGATCTAATCCATCAAATTTATTGACCTCAACTCGGGGAAAAAGAAGATCACAAGGAAAGCAGTTGGAATGAAAATCCATACTATGGGAAGAGTCAGCACCATCTACTTGGGAGGGTTTTTAGGGAGGGGGGGGTCTTGGGATCGCTTCAGTATCTGGTTGAGAGTGGCATTAAGGGTGTCAAATTTTCCCTCTAATTTGTCAAATCATTTGTCAACTTTGGAAAATTGTGTCATGATGTTGGAAAATTAGGTTTGGACTTGGTCCTCAAAACTGTCAAACCGGGCCTTGTTATTGTTGATTTCGACTTGCAGTTATTGGGTGTGAGTGGTGGCCATGTGGAAATATGGGGTGCCTGGAATGGGGAGTAGGTCCACTAAATAAAGGAGGATATGTGATATATATCACTACGATCATGGCGACCAAGAAAATCCATTGGGATAGGTGTTAAATAAGGGTGGGTGGTACCACAGAAAAAATTAAAAATTAAAAAAAAAAGGGTAAGAAGTGATAGATACCATGGAGATCAAGAAAAAAAGGTGAGTCCAATGGTATAGGTCAAAAATCGAGGTGTCGGGATGGGGTTTGGTCCACGAAAAAAAAAGGCTTAAAAATGATAGGTACCATGGTGAACAGGGAGGAGAGAGAAATCCAATTAGATAGTTCCCGAATAAGGGTGTTGACTAGACCATTATACTTTTTTCTTACTCTTACAGAGTTATAATTTGACCTGAGGAATACTGTAGTGACAAAGTGGCCAAATTTTTAACAAGAAAATTCTGTGGGAATTTTGCAACCAGAATGCAGGAGGTAGGGTTGCGTAGCAATAGATCTCATCTGTTCCTTTTTGGTTCTGTGTATTTCTCGAGGGTTAGGTTTTTCAAGGTTCCTACAAACAAGGGTTTTCCCTGTTCTATATCTCTCTAATATATGTGTAGGGTCAAACAATAGTACTCATCCCAATATCGTAGGGAACCAACTAAAGAGTCTTGATCGTACCCTTATCCGTACTACCCGATTACCCAAGTACTAGAGAGTATATTCCCAAGTGTTGTTCTTAGTGTCACTATAGTAGTCAGGTGGTTGATTGGTTGATCTAGAGTTCGTTTCAGGAGACCTAGGGGAATCTCGATATACCTGACGGTACGTGGGAGAGACGGTCGTGTATAGATTATGTCTTATGTGGTACTAATTGAGGGGTACCAACATGGGTTACAGATGTTTCCAACAAGCTAAAACACCTATTTTGAGTAACCCGTGAAACCATCTATATTTCCTACATGTATTCTTCCCCACCATAGTTTTACCCATTGAAAGACAGATCTCTATCATTTAAAGATGCCAACAGTACACATATCTACCTTGAAAAAACAATTCCCATAGTTTTTGTAGAGAAAAGTGCTTTGATACCACTTGTAAGGTACTAGATGTAATGTAATAAGCAAAAACAGAAATATTTAGCAAATACTAGCGGAACAACAAAATAATGAGAATAGAAATACCAACAATAATACATTTATTGAAAGAAAGCAATGTTCACTTGCCTCTTCGAGGGGGAAACCTCCAACAGATCAACTCTCTATTACAATAACTCTCAAGACAAATTTTTCTCTAAGAAGCGAAAGAGGGGGCAATCTCCTACTCTTATTTATACTACTTCTATCTTCTAAAGAACATTCTAGAGGAAGATATATCTAGAAGTGGAAGATTCTATTAAGTCTTCTTACATTAGACTTGTTATTTAGAAGTGGAAGATTCTATTAAGTCTTCTTACATTAGACTTGTTCACATTATTAAATAGGCTTTATTAACTAATATCATCATTTATTACATGGAAAATATATTATTCTACCTATGTGAGAGGTTAGGGAAGTTAGGTCCCTAACAATGGAAGAAAGTAGAAAATTTGAGTTGAAAACTCAATAAATCCCATAATGTTTTCTAGAATGTGCTCAAAAAGCGAGCGTCGTGATCAAAGATGATGCTAGTAAGAAGGCAAAAATGTGGCCAAACATGGTGAAAGAACAAGGAAGCGGTTTGGGTAGCGGTAGTGGTCTTAGTGCAATGGATAAAAGAGACATCTTAGAAAAATGAAAAACAATAACCCAGATAGCATCATGTTTGTGTAAGGTCATAGGTAAACCACTAAGCAAATCCATGGAAAGAGAATCCCAATGGAGGGAAGGAAGAGGAAGGGGTTGATACAAACAAAATTTACGATTGGCAGGTTTATGTTGAATACACAATGCACAAGCACAATTTAAATGCTCCACTTGACGAGTCAAGAAGGCCAAAAGAAATGTCACTACAAGTGTTGAACTATTTTCAGAGACCCAAAATGGCCACCATAGGAGGAATCATGAGCCTCCTTTATCAAAGAAATACAATCTTCAGAAGTTGGGACACATAACTGATTAAGTTTATATAGCCACTCATCTCTAATTGTGTAATCTAGAAATGGCGTTTGATTGACCTAAGTGGGATGTTGCACGACAGCTTTACAAAGAAGGGATCAAAAGCATAGAAAGGCTTCCAAGCCTCATAGGAAACACAACGCATAGCCAGGAGTTGAAGTACCTACATACGGGGTTGGATCAAGATATCAGCCATCTGATTAGACGTGCCCTTCTTGTATTTAATCACCAAATGAAATTGTTGAATGTAAGAAGCCCACTTTCATTGACGTTGTTCCTATATCTTAGTCTGAGAATTGATGAAAATCAATGGATGATGATCTGTGTGAAGGATTGTTTATTTCCCAAGGATGTAATGGCGCCACTATTTCAATGCTTGGACTAGATTGTAGAACTCTTTTTTATAAGTGCTATAATTGCATTTGGCATCAAACAATGTCTCTTAATGGTATGAAGCAGGGTGTCCTCCATGTTTAAGAACTGTTCCAATAGCATACTGAGAGGAATCCATCTCAATCTCAAAGGGAGACTGAAGATCGGGTAAATGAAGTACATGAGCGGAACAAAGAGAATTTTTGAGAGCCTAAAATTGTTATTGTGCCAAGGGAGACCACGCGAATTGATTCTAGTTGGAGAGTTGATGAAGGAATGTTAACTGAGAGAAGTGAGAAATGAACCATTGATAAAAATTAATGTCACCCATAAATATATTGAGTTCTAGAGTTGAGTGAGGTGTTGGTCACTGTGAAAGAGCTTGGACTTTATTGGGATCCGAACTAACACCCTCAACAAAGACAACAAAACCCAAATATTGAATTGAAGATTTCCCAAAATAAGATTTATGATTTTTCACCTGCAATTTGTGAGAGTCCAGTAAGTCTAGCATAGTGTGCACATGGAGAAAATGATCCTCCTAGGTCTTGCTGAAGACCAAGATTTCATCCAAATAGATCGCCACAATTTTTCCCAAGTTTTCTCTAAAAATGTCATTGATTATCCTCATGAAAGTGGCAAGGGTGTTAGTAAGACTGAATGGCATCAACATCCATTCATAAAGACCAAATTTGGTTTTGAAAGTTGTCTTCCATTTGTATGTTGCATTCATGAGAACCTCATGATACCCTGATGTAATATCCATTATGGTAAAAAAGTGGGCACCCTTCAAATGATCTAGTAAATCATTAATGTGTGGTAGAGGGTAACGATTATTGATTGTAATCTTATTAAAATCCCAATAGACTGTGAGTAGACGTGACTCCTCATGCTCCTTCTTGGGAATGATGAAGGCGGGAGAGAGACAAGGTGAAGAAATTAGTTGGATGTGATTGGTATTAAGAATTTGTTGGAGTTGTTGTTCCACTTCCTCCTCCTCACGAGGATCCAAGCGATAAGAAGGGGCATTGGGAAAAGTGGTTCTAGGAATAAGATCAATGGAATGTTCAATGGAAAGAACAAGGGGTAGTTTGGTGGGTGCATCAAAGACATATTCAAAGGATGTGAGTAAAGAAGACAGATATGAAGGAAGGGCGTGAGAGGGGATATATGGTTTAATAGGGCGCACCAAATAAAGGGGAATGGATTTTTTGAGACTGATTTGAAAAACAACAGGTTGACCATAAAGTAAGGGGAATGGATTTGTTGAGAGTGATTTGAAAAACAACAGGTTGACCATAAAGTAAGGTATGTGATTTCAGAGAGGATAAGGTGAGGACACAGGTGCGTCCATGTTTCTCAATATGATATCGATGATTGCAATCATGGTATACATTGTGAAAAAGATTCTGATAAGTTATACTCAGAAGCACATCTATGCAATCCAAAGGAGACACATCACAAAGAGCAATATCGTGGAAAGGGTCAATGGAAAAAGTAAGGGTACAACGTTGTGTCACCATCACATGGGGACCATCCTTCTAAACCCAACCCATTTGGTAGAGTTCCAGATGAGGGTTAGTAGGAAGTTCCAACCGCTGCACCAAATCCTAATAAAGCAAATTATTTGGGATACCATTCTCGAGGCTAAGCATGGACAGGGATTGCTTGATCTGGAAATTGTGAGTAAACAAAGGTGTTGGTAAGGAAGTATAGGGATCAATGGCCATGAGTAGGAGAGAGGGATCTAGTTCCATAGGATTATCCAAGGTGATCATCTCATGGGGGTGTTGTGCTTGAGGAGGACTCAGAAGCATCAACGAATAGAATCTTGACAACATTCTAATTACAAAAAACACAACATTAAGATGAGGAGTGAAACTGATATTTGTGATAAGAACACCATTTTGTAGGCTTGGGAAAGGTAGGAGAGGAAGGTGAAGGAGTTGATGAGGGGACAACTTTGGATAGAAGAGATCAAAGGCAAGAATAAATATTTTATTCCACAACCAAGGCCTAAAGAAAGGCCTTATCTAAGGAATAGATTTCAAATAAATCAACCTCTCTATGTAACAATAATAAAAGACTAGAATTGAATTTAACAATGAGTACATCTTCCAAATATTGAATCTGCAACTAAATGTGTAGCTTAGTAAACACCTAAATGTAGCTTTGGATTGACTAGCCCGAGAGTAGGAAGAGTTGCAACCAACAAGCTAGAATATTTTGACGGTACCCCGGGGGATAGAAGTGACTATGTAGTTCTTAAAAAAAGGCACCGCAAGAACCAATAGGTGGTGGGGTGGTTGCAAGTTGATCTCCCAAGTCCACCACCAAAGAGGAGGTATTAGTTTGGGTGTCCCACCAAGCTTGAGCAACCCCTTCCAATTTCAAACTAGCGATCTATAGCTTCTCTTCTTATGGCATTCCTAGGAAGGTCTTGAAATAATTGGATAGACTATGTACCAAAGAATCAACAACCTCACCATTCATATGCCCTAGAAAACTGAGGCAACTATAAATGAGTATCCAACTGCAAAGGCATTGGAGATCTTTGTTGGAGCCGCATGATTTCATTCAGAGAAAGATCTAGGTCCTGAATGGGAGAATATTTCCCAGATGTAGAATCCTCCGAGGAGGGGTCTCTACGAGGAGGCATTATCTTCGTATACTAAAGAAATTGAGAACTAAGAATGGAAAGTTCACTAAAAACGGAAGAGAAAGGGTGTTGGAGCCCAAGAGGGAGGGAAAACCCTAAAGTACATCATCTCGAGAAAACCCTAGTGCATTATCCTCTTAAACTGGATATGGATCTGGATTGGGATCTAGATCTGGATGGGAAAACTCTAGATCTAGATCCAACTTTGAAGCACATCATCTGGAGCCCAAAAGGGAGGGATTTCTACAAAAATCTATCTAAGCACGCGTTGGAAGAGAGGGGAGGACATGGAAAACCCTAGTGCACCCTAGAAATAACTAGAGATGAGGAGGGGAATGGAATATCCCCACCACCAAAGCACTGAGAAGTGGAGGGTGAGAGAAATCCTAGCACACTTCTTGGAAGAGATGGAGGGCGATTTGATCCATGATCGCACCCCTAAAGCTAGAAATCACCATAAAGGACTAGGTAGTGGAGGTATAGAGCAATCCCTAGCACACTTCTTGAGAGATAGAGGGTGGAGCCACCCCTAATGCACCTCTAGATATGGATATCGGGTGAGTGTAAACACTAGCAACCCATAAAAAAAAATCTATGTCTGAAACTCACGGGACCAGAAGCATCTCAAATCGATGCTCTAATACCATTTGATCTACAATAGCAATACTCAGGAAATTAACTAGGAAAACATGAATAATATCACAAAAACTTAGAGAAAAATGACCATCACTTTATTTATAATAGGAGGAAATATTATATAGATGTTTGTTATTACATGATGGCTTGAATAGGTCAAGCTACAACTAGCTTCTAACAATTTGTTAGCTAGATCTGATCAACTACTCCCTTGGGACTTGTGCCCAGTTGTTCTTCTCCTCCAATAAGTTGAGAGAGTGTGCCTTCCAAGAATCTGGCTAGTTGAGGGAGTGTGCCTTCCTTTGGATTCATGTGGATGTTTGTTGGGTTTCCCATTATCATTATCCATGATTGCAGAAACTAAAAAAACAAAAGAAAAAACCATGCTTTGACCAAACTTAAATCATTTGGAGAATGGATGTTCTCCTCTAGCACTTGTCATACATCTTCATCATACATCGGGGGGGCCTTTGAAGGTTGCGGATATGTTCCCAACACTATGAGGTTTTCTTAGGTCCCAACTGAGCTCAAGGAGCCCTCCAATTGTTTTCCTTTACCAATCCCCTTTTCTACCTTTTAAATAGTGATCTTGATGTTGAAAACNNNATCAACAACCTCACCATTCATATGCCCTGGAAAACTTAGGCAACTAGAAATGAGTATCCAACTGCAAAGGCATTGGAGATCTTTGTTGGAGCCGCATGATTTCATTCAGAGAAAGATCTAGCTCCTGAATGGGAGAATATTTCCCAGATGTAGAATCCTCCGAGGAGGGGTCTCTACGAGGAGGCATTATCTTCGTATACTAAAGAAATTGAGAACTAAGAATGGAAAGTTCACTAAAAACGGAAGAGAAAGGGTGTTGGGTCCCAAGAGGGAGGGAAAACCCTAAAGTACATCATCTGGAGAAAACCCTAGTGCATTATCCTCTTAAACTGGATATGGATCTGGATTGGGATCTAGATCTAGATGGGAAAACTCTAGATCTATATCCAACTTTGAAGCACATCATCTGGAGCCCAAAAGGGAGGGAGTTCTACAAAAATCTATCTAAGCACACTCTAGAAGAGAGGGGAGGACGTGGAAAACCCTAGCGCACCCTAGAAATAACTAGAGAAGAGGAGGGGAATGGAATATCCCCACCACCAAAGCACTGAGAAGTGGAGGGTGAGAGAAATCCTAGCACACTTCTTGGAAGAGATGGAGGGCAATTTGATCCCTGAGCGCACCCCTAAAGCTAGAAATCACCATAAAGGACTAGGTAGTGGAGGCATAGAGCAATCCCTAGCACACTTCCTGAGAGATAGAGGGTGGAGCCACCCCTAACGCACCTCTAGATATGGATATTGGGTGAGTGTAAACACTAGCAACCCATAAAAAAAAATCTATGACTGAAACTCACGGGAGCAGAAGCATCTCAGATCGATGCTCAAATACCATTTGATCTACAATAGCAATACTCGGGAAATTAACTAGGAAAACATGAATAATATCACAAAAACTTAGAGAAAAATGACCATCACTTTATCTATAATAGGAGGAAATATTATATAGATGTTTGTTATTACATGATGGCTTGAATAGGTCAAGCTACAACTAGCTTCTAACAATTTGTTAGCTAGATCTGATCAACTACTCCCTTGGGACTTGTGCCCAATGGTTCTTCTCCTCCAATAAGTTGAGAGAGTGTGCCTTCCAAGAATATGGCTAGTTGAGGGAGTGTGCCTTCCTTTGGATTCATGTGGATGTTTGTTGGGTTTCCCATTATCATTATCCATGATTGCAGAAACTAAAAAAACAAAAGAAAGAACCATGCTTTGACCAAACTTAAATCATTTGGAGAATGGATGTTCTCCTCTAGCACTTGTTCTACATCTTCATCATACACCAGGGGGGCCTTTGAAGGTTGCAGATATGTTCCCAACACTATGAGGTTTTCTTAGGTCCCAACTGAGCTCAAGGAGCCCTCCAATTGTTTTCCTTTACCAATCCCCTTTTCTGCCTTTTAAATAGTGATCTTGATGTTGAAAACTAACTAGCACATTGCTTCGAACTTTCCCTTGAAGATTATAATTGTATGGAGGATTTCTTGATTCTCCTCCTTATTTTTCTCCAATGGTTAGGCCACCAGATTCTTCACCAAACAATATGTTTCCAAAATCTTGAAGAATTTTGTATCTCGAGTTCGAAAATACATTGGATTGTCCACCCAGCCCTGAATTTCCTCCATAATATTACCATCTGGGGTCATATAGAACTTATCCCTCACAACCTCCTCCACCTCCTTTACTTCTTTCTATGCTTTCTCTAAGCAATTTTCTATAAAACAGTGTTTAGCTTCCCAAGCTTTGCTCTCTGAACTGGTTGTGGAAGCCCTGGATCTGGATGAAGAAGCTTTACCATCACTCCCCTTACCCTTATGCTTATGAGCACTCCCCCATTTCCCCAAACATCTACCCATCTCTATATCCAAAAAAATACAGAGACACATACCAAAGATGAAACACAAACTCTCTTCAACTAACCACAACAAAATCTTCCTCGAAATTGACTACAATGAAAACCCTCTCCAATACCTCCCAGTTTCGACTAGAAAAAACAACCCCTCCTCTCGAAAATGAAATAAGAGACCAAAGACACGAAGCAAAATAAACATAGACCTAACACCAAGAAACCACACTCGAGATAAGGAAGAAAGAGCCATTCTATGCTCCATAAATCTCCCAAGCTAACCAACTCTGCCACCGAAATTCCATAGAGATATAGACCTCCTTTGTCCCTCACTCTCATGATGATTTTGGGATCATTCCAACCACTCGTCATGAACGTATGAGACTCTATCAGACTCCTTTTTCATTACTATTCTGACCTTATTCAATTCACCTCACCCAATCATAACTATGCCCTTAAAATAACAGTACTATTGATCATGCATACTCACCCTCAACATCATCACAAGTGTGTTGAGAGAAAGGGTGACACATTCCCTATTGCAGCGTCCAAATCTCCCACATTACATTTGAGTCCAACCGTCCAGCTCTTGCAATGATTGAAACTCTTTGCAGGGTAGTGGCGGCCTAGAGCACCATGTGTGCGTCCAAGGCCCCACCCATTGACACCCCATCCGAGGGAACTGATTGTCCATTTTAAAACTACCCCGACCATCAAAATTTTAAAAAAATAAACAATTCAATTTAGTATGAAGCATTGTGTAAACCCTGGAAATGGACGTGTCAAATTAGTGAGGGTTAAGTTTATCAATCTTACTCTCAATATTTAAATACAATGTGTTTTGAAAAAAAAATTGTAAATGAATATTGACGCAGATAATCAAATCCTTTTGCGATGATGGCGTTGGCTATGAGGGAATTTTCCTTTTTGGTTTTTTTCAAATCAATGTTTAATATTTGTTTTTTATTTTTTATGTTTTTAAAAATATTTAAAAGAAATTCGTGTTCTTTTAAATTTGTTCTGGTAAATTTGTGTTTTAATGGTAAAATAGGCGTGAGTAAGTTTTCCTTAATTTTTATTTTTTTATTTTAATTATTTTTTAAATATGATTTTTTTTTTTAATATATTTTTTCAATAATGTTTAGTCATGGTTTTAAAAATGGTGTAATTGGTGTAACAATATGTTTTTTAATATATATTTTCAATAGTGCTTAGTTTTTTAGTCATGGTTTTAAAAATGGTGTAATTGGTCTAATAATACAGACTGTTAATTTTGTTGTTTCAAACAAGTTTTAATTTTAACCCCAAAAAAATGGGTGACTTTAAAAGCACCACTTTTTGTTTCGGGAGTTGATTTTAAGATTTTGGTTACAACAATACTAGTTGTTAAGGTCATACTATCAAACAAGTTGTAATTTTAACCCCGCAAGAAAAGGGATATAAATTTGGAAGCACTAACTTTCGATTCATGGGTCAATTTTAAGGTTTTGGTTGCAACAATACCAATCGTTAAGGCCACATTTCAAACAAGTTTTAATTTTAACCCCGAAAAAATTGTGTGATTCTGGGAACACCACTTTTCTATTTGGAATAAAAATAGATACTAAATGTAGCCTCTAAAAAAATAGAACTCTAGAAGGTTTTTGTCAAGTTTATAACTATGTTTTGTGATTCATCAAGATTGGTTATCAATGCAAGGAAAAAACATACTTTCATGAGGAAAAATCTTAAGTCATTTTTTGTTTGCAAGAGTGTGGTGATAAATAGAAATGAAATGTTGAAAGAAAAATGCTAAAAAATAAATTGCAATAAAGAAAACAAACTGAAAGAGATAAATAATCAAAAGTAATGAGTTTGTTATTTCTCCACTTATTTTCTTAACTTTGAGCAATTTCAAATGAAAAACAACGAGTAAAACCAATTAATAATTCATGGAAAAAAGTAAACATGTTGAATACAACTTTCACAAAAGTAAAAGCCTACTCAAAAATAGATTTAATAGGGGTTATGTGGGCTCTAGGTCCAACAGCGTATGATTGCATAAGTAGAAATAATATCCATCTATGTGACTAAATCATGTAGGTCTTGAAAGGGAAAATGCACAATTTGTGTAAGAACTTGTTGATATGTGAGAATATTCTCTCTGGCAACAGGGGAAAACTACTCGATCACAAGCCCCAATTAGAGTCGTTTTGTTTGGGATGGTAGTTTCCAACTGATTAACGTATTTGGTTTTCCACTCAAGATGCTTCTCTTTCGAAAAGAGTCTTTAATCTATCCTAACCTATGTTTATAAAAGAAAATGAAACTAATGTACTATTCATATCTCAAAAAAAAATCAAAGCAAAACTAGAAGTTTGCAGATGGGGAAGATAGATTTTCAAGTAATAGAAAGAATTCATCACCTCAAGAATGTTTTAAATATGCTAACAATTGTTACTAAGAATAGATAACAATCATTACATATAGATAGCAATCATTACATCTACACTTTACTGATGACCAAAGAGATAATTAGAAATTTTCAAAAAACATATAGCTATGAGACAATAGTCTAATAAACTATTTTTTGAAAATTATATCAATTCATTCACAACCTGCAAGAAATTGACTGGCTGAAATGTTAATCTTTGTTGTCTGATAGGAAACATATATCAAGCATAAGAAAAAAAATTAAATGACAAGCCTTCAAGAAAGAATTCTCAAAGATTCATCATTTGTTAAAATACACACAATAATTCCACAAAAAATAATTATGGATGGAAATGAGTATCTTTTGCTTAATATTTAGTTAGTTGTAATGTCCAAAAAATTAATTTATAATGACTAAATAAATGAGGGCTGATTCAACATTTAACAGAAATGAAAATGCTAACATCTTTACTTCATTCAATACAACATGCTAAAAACAAAATGTTTCATAAATAAGATAAACCTTGATAAAAATAACAAATTCAATCTTGGTTTTTTTTATCTCTCCAGAGAAATCAAATATAATAAAAGATTTTTTCAATAAAAATACCAAATCCACTTTCATACATTGACCTCTTGTCCAGAAAGAACTCAAAAGTATTGGGCAATAGAAATAAAAATATCAAATCCACACTTTCATACACTAGCCTCTTGTCCAGAAAGAACTCAAAAGTATTAGGCAATAGAAATCTTCCCTCTAGCTCTTTGAAATTCTCCCCTCTTGGTATTTGCATTCTTGACTATTTAGAATACTTCAATGTTTAACCAACTAATCTAAGATTACTCCTTCTATTTATTACAAAATATCTTCTTGTCTAATATCCTTGATTCAAACCTTGAGAAAAATATTCAACGTGATCTTTAAATATGCCATTTTGTTATTCTTAATGCTACAAAATTGTCCCGCTAACTCCTAGGTTGACTTGTACATTGACCAAGGATTTTTAGATCGAATCTAACAGTGAGCAACACACCATCCTATGAAAACAAGGGTGATAACCCATGTGTGCAATTTATTCACAATTGTTTGCATATGTAACAACAAATGACGATTACAAAAATCATGTTGTTCTAGTAAACACAAATAACATAACTTATTTATATTTGTTAAATTTAAGAAATCAAAACGAAACAATTATTACCTTACCATATTAAATATCATTGCTATGAGAGATCTTTGGCTATAATGGAAGTGTATGTGCCCAAAAAAAAAAAACAAAAGTCTTGGGGTAAAAATGGAAAAAATTGTTAATTTCCTAATTTGATTTCAATTGTTTGATTTGGTGTTTGAGTTCTTTTTTCTTATTTGTCTTCTTGGTCTATGCATGAGGGATTTTACTTGTAGGTTTTGGTTTTGCAACTTCAGTTTCTTTTTTTCTTTTATTTGAATCACTTATACACTTGTTTTTAAAATATAGCGTTCTCTTTTATTAGCTGCTCATTTTCATCTCTTAAACTATCATTCTCATTCAGCATTCTTAAATTGTGTGCCTTCATAGATTCATTTTCAGTTTTAATGACCCTTTTTAGGATTTTAAATTCCTCAATCTCAATTTTTTAATATTATAACATGTTTTTTTTTTTATAATTAAGAGGTTATAATGATGATTTACAGAGTGAGTAAGTGCTCATTTGGCATTGAAGGTTGGCCTCTTTCATTGCTAGTATCTATAGGTATACCTTTTTTTTTACAATACACAGTTGTAGGCAAATCATTCTTGTTAATATTGTTGTTTGAAGAAGTTTCTTTATCGTTGACTGGAGGACTTCCATCCACCATTTCCATACTTTCCAAAAACTCATAAAATGCTTGCTAAGATTCATCCAACTTGAGGGTTGATCTAGGGTTTGATTATGAGGTTTGGACTTTGTGTTTCTTTGTTGGTTTATTTACGAAATGATTCGGTTCCTAATTTTTTCTTTAATCCTCTTGAATTCTTTTATCCATGGATCTGGTTGTTCTAGTTTGAGGTGTCCATTTTGCAACTGCATTTTCCTTGAGTTTACGTTCCCTCTTTATCGTTTTTAATCCATGATACTCAAAGAATTTCTTGTACATCCTCTGTATCCTCAAATGTGGGATCCACTTTATTGTAAGTTGCATTTGTTGACCCTATATCTGTAGTGACTTGTAGCAAACTTCCTGTAACAACTCCTGTGGTGTCTTTCTCTTTAAAACCATTATCCATTAAGAATTTATCCCATTTAATTCCTTGTTTATGCAATTCATCCTTGAAAATAATTGTGATTAGGCCATGAAGATAAAGAGACTTGTCGTCATTTTTCTTCAACTTCTATATGGCCTTTGACATCTTAGTTAGAGATTTAAGCAAGTAATAAGGAAAATTTAGGAGCTTTTCTCCTTTAATATGCAATAAAATTCTAATATGGTAAAGAAAAATCAAGCTAAAACATCCCTCACATGTTATGTATTTCTGAATTAAAAAAGCTAGGTCTTTCCATGGATCCTTCAACGAAACCATGGGCACCCCTACAACCCAGTTAAGTTTTTGTCCATTTCTTATGAGGAATGGGGTCTAGGCTCTCAAGTCAATAGATTTGTTCTTAAACCACTTCTCACCCATTTCAGGAAGCCCTAACAAAATAATTTTCAGAAAGATGTATGGTCAAGTTTCCTACCTGTGCACATTCACCATCGAAGGTTTGAGCAAATACTTTGGTCATGTCTTCTATATGCCCAGTGAATTTTTCAAAGAATTGTCTCCAACTAGTCTTCTCCAAGATTACAATACACTCAGGGTGAATGTCGATTAATTATGCTCCATAAGGCTCAAATTGGATTGTCATTTTCCATTGTAGCCCTTTTTGGTTCTTGACTCACTATTTTATTTTCTCTGTACCAAAACTTCATTTCCTTTGTCTAACAATTTTGGTTATTTTATCTCACAGAGACCTGTTCAGCTCGGAAGTATATACTTATGATTGTAATCATTGATTCTATGGTGTTTTCAGCGAGGTGGTGGGGTATGAGCTCGGGTTCAGCCAAGTGTAATCAACATTTTATGGGAAGTTGACGAATAATTTTGAATTAAGGCCACGAAATGAGTTATGAGTGGAGGTAAAAGGTATTGATTGTTTGTAATGGATAAGGTAATCATGTTAGACATAGGTAGGATAATGATAGGAAAGAAATCATAGCAATGATATAAACAATAAGAGATAACTATTAACACTTTGATGTATAATTTATCATACAGAAATATTAATTGTGCATCAAATGTTAACTTTAGTCTTGGAAATTGTCCCTTTGAAATCAATATTTGATCTTCATAGAAATTTGATAGTTCAAAACCACAAGTAAACATTGAATAGCTCCTTCAAAACCCAATCATGAAAACAAGACTTTGTGAGATAAGGAAAAATCATGAAGAAGAATTGATTTCAAACCTGAACTATGATTTTATCGGTAATTACAAGATTCCATCGAATCATGTAATTATTGTTATTAGCAACCTTTATTAAACTAGCATCTTTTAGTTTTATTATGAGGTAACTTTAAAAAGTAAGATCAGTACATAAATGCACTAATTTATTTTATTATGATATCGAAGAATTTATTTTTATTATTATTTTTTACGTTTTCAAAAGATAATAGAGAAACTTTGAATTTCAAGGGACCAACTCATGATAACATTTAGAAATTTGAAAGACTCAATTATTTTATAATTAAGGAAAATGAATAATGGAGGGAGGTTGTTGTAACAGTCACAACAGAACCTAGAAAACATCAGTGAGATTTTCTAAGAAGGTTCAAAATATGATTTTTTTTTTAAATGACCTCACAACTATGTGTTGGGGTTTAAGTAAAGGACAAACTATCCTACTAACTAGCAAGATGAAAAAAATAGGTCCAAAAGATAGCCAAGGAAAGAGAAATGATCTCAAATCTCTAGTGGATTCATGATTCTACATATGGATTTTTGTTTTTAGTGTGTGTATGTATCAAAACCAATCTCAATTAATTATAGATTTGGGAGCAAATAAATGTTAATCAAAAAAAGTCCAAAGGGGTTGGATCCTATGGTGGAATGCAAGGATTTTTTCATTGTTGGGAAAGGTTCAATTCCCATGAGGGCCTAGCCTAGAGCTATGGAGACACCATGAGGTAGTGGTCAAACTTTTGGTTGCAATTAGAGATAGTATATTAAATGGTATTGTGACCCATGCCCACATAAGTGGATCAAATCCCACCCCCATGTCCTTCAAAATTTAATTCAAATCCTACTAGTATGATTGGTTTTGAAGGGTTTCATTTGTAGGGAGACCCAAGTTCGAAACATGCTATAGTTAGGAGGAGACACCTAAAAAATATAGCCAACTAAGGGTTGGTTTGGCTCAGGTCGGGTGAAATCCATGGGTGATTTTGACAGCTTACAACTTAGATGCCCCTGGGTCGCAGTTTCCAACCCCGAGTCGGGTGAAATCCCTAGGTGATTTTGACAACTTAGATGCCACTAGGTCACGGTTTCTTAGCTAAAGGCTAGTCTCGCAAGTCACGAAAACCCTAGTGGAATCATGTTTTTCATATGGGGTGTGTCATAACCAATCTCAATTAACTGTAGATTTGAGAGAAAATAAATGTGAGTCGAAAACAAAGAATGAGAATCTGATATATCCCCTGAGCATGTATCTAACAAATCATTCAAATAGTGAATTTAAATGACTCAAACAACATTTTGGAGGGAAAGAGAAGAAATCATTTATCGTCTCACAAAAAAAGCAATAAAACATGAAATGTATAACTTAAGGCGAATCTTGCAGTTGTGGACTCATATCCTTCTATGTGGGACGGTTCTTTGATTCCTCCAATCAACTCTCTTTGATGTGGCAGCAAATATCTTTGGTGTGAATATATGTGTTTTGTTAGAGTAGCTAATTCTAACAAGAAAATACACACCCATATTAAGTTAGTTAGTCTCAATAAGTGTGTTAATTGAATCCAAGATTTGACTCATTCAGTTTGAGGTCCTTATTCAATTTTAGGTAGGTCCTTTTACAACAATTTATGAATTCAATTTCGAACTCAAAACCCCCTAATTGATATTAAAAGGGTTTCTTGCAACTCTACCCTTTTGACTCCCAATTGACTTAATTATGTCAAGTTCATCTTGACAATGACTTAAAACTCAAATGCATCATGACTCAAAATTCATTTTTAATTTACAAAAATTTTAAGTTGAAGCTAGATTCAAAGACTTGACTATTTGCAAGCACCTTTATTAATGTGATGACTTCCAAAACCATCATTAAGATTTCACCTTCTTTCTCATTTATCTATCAATACGTTTACACCTTTGTACTCTATGTGTGATTTTCTTTAATGACAAGTTTCAATTGTAAGCATCATGATTAATTTGAAAATATCTCAACTATGAAAATCCAATGTCCAAAATAGACACAAAATAACCATTGAAGCATTAAAATCCTTCACCATAACTCATGAGTATATAATGTTACTTAGGCCCCCTTATTCAATTTGGATATACATCTAGAACACAAGCCAAATTTTAATTTTACCAGACACTAATATATTCCAAAAACAATTCCTCCAACCCAAAAACTATGGGTTTATAATGTTCCTTAGGCCCCCTTATTCAATTTGGATATACATCTAAAACACAAGACAAATTTAAGTTTTATCAGACACTAATATATTCCAAAAACAATTCCTCCCGCCCAAAAAAACTATGGCCAACAACAACTATTAACCCCTTTAAAACTCTCATTTCAAACAATGCCTCCACCCAAAAACCATAACTCCTAAACACTTTTCAATTTTTCATCTTAAAATGGGAGCTTATTACAAGCCAAGCCCAAGACATTCCCCACACAATACTTTGATAAGGTATTATGTAAGCTCTATTGCTCTTCATATTATTTCTGGCACACCAAAATATGGTCACTTTTTAATATAAACCAAATTATTATTCCATCATTCTAGTCATGTGGGATAAAGAGGTCAATGCCCAAATAAAATTAAATGTATATGTTTATTTCCTTGAATGTTTTGCATCTACTTTGCAACATGCATTTTTTTTTGTTTTCCTCTTTTGAGGTGATGTGCTATTTATTGAGGTTCAACAAGAATCATTCCATCAGACAATATCTCTCTACGCTTCATTGATGACAGAATATGTGGATTTATTCTTGCTTTAAATATCTATGATCTAGAGTGGATCAAGTGATTTGATTTATTAGTCCCTGTCTTTTGGGCTGGAGGGACTAATAGTAATCGATTTTTAGTCCCTGCATTAGTTTGTCACGGAAATCCAGTTATTTAACTAAAGTTTTAAGATTTTCATCTAAATTTACAAGTTGCATTTGGTTTTTAGATATAAGTTTTAAATTTGATGCCGTATTTGGCCTCTTCCCGAGGTACACTTTGACCATATCATAGCTTAAAACCATTTCCAAGTGCATATTTGACAGATTAATGTTTCCAAAGTCAAGTAATGCTAGAACTAAGTCTAGCATTACTTAGTGGCATTAAATGTTAAACCATTTTTCAATCTTAAAGATTTCTACATTGTTTATTGAAATTCCCTCAACCTCCCACAAGTGTGTCTAGCTTCTGGCAT
Source organism: Picea mariana (assembly GCA_032191745.1). Lineage (NCBI taxonomy): Eukaryota > Viridiplantae > Streptophyta > Pinopsida > Pinales > Pinaceae > Picea > Picea mariana. Next base: position 62,767 of record JASDQU010109685.1, on the reverse strand, counting down.
GCTTCCCATGTGTTGAACGCCCAAGATGAAAACATCCTTATCCTTTTACCATCCTCTTCTTACCTCCTATTCATTGTTACCTCATATTCATTACAACCAAGGTCGTATTCTCTTCAATTAGGTCATATTCTCTGCAACGAAGCAAATAGGTCATATTCTCTGCAACCAAGCAAATATCCAGGTTGTATTCTCTGTAACCATATGTTTCAAGGTGGAGTTCCACCTTTATCTCTGCAATTTTTCATACAATAGTTAATATTAAATTGCATAAATTAGTTAGTTAAGCCTGAAATATATTTTAACAATGAACTTACCAACATATATGCATGTAGTATTCTCTGCAATTCTCAGCACCCAGAAGGTGGAGTTCCACAAAGGTAAGGCCCTTTGTATGTGCAATTTTTCTATATTGAACAAAACCCACTCACAAATATCACTAGATTAGAAAAAATAAGCCTAATGTAAATCTTTCAAGTACCTTATGTAGCTTGGTTGTTCGATGTATCTCTGCAGGCGATGGAGATCTATGATCAATTTCAACACCTTCCAGGAAAGTAGTTGCATTAGATTCTAGGGTTGTCGTTGCTTTGTTGCATATTCTAGACTCACATTGATCGGGTGGCTTAGGAGCTAAGAGAGACATTGTCATCGAAATAATCCCCATTCACCATCACCAACTGTTGAATCCAAATCTTTGATCTCATATCTATATACATAAAAAGGATTTATTTTCTGCGATTGAGGGATCTCGCTCTGCTTCGTCCCAGTCCTTTGGCACACCCCCAAATAAGTATTTTTTTTCGAAGAGTGTCTCCAAAATCTCTAGCAAGAGGAACAAGAATACTCTGTATTAGAGCAGTAGCAACGTCCAGCCAAATTGATTTGTGCGGGAGAGGCTGAAACCAATCAATCTCAAGCTTTAGGAAGGGCCACTAAGTGGTCTCACCAAGTGAAGCTACTAGTTGAATTCAGAATAAGCAATATTATTCTTTCAAGTTGTTCCCCAACTGACTACGCTCATTTGTAGAAATGATCAGCGACATATGGATTGCATAATCAGAAAAACTATCTATAAGATCTCAAGATTGTTGTGCACAAAGGATTTTCATGCTTTTGGTCTCACTGAGAGATAGATTATTGAGGAGATGAAGACCATCCAGTACCATCCTTATGGAATCTGGTCTAAGTGGAAATGATGGATGCATGTCGGGTCATCCTTCCTTCGTCCCTCCCTCCCCCCTGTGCCTCATGTTGTTGGTTTACACTGCGTGCGTTATCAGAGTGATGTACTTCTGTCATTGTGTTGTCGAGTAGTGTTGATTGTTGGTGCGAGGCAGTCTGTAGTGTCTTTCAGTTGGAGGTGTAGGGTCCTTCCTTTGGGATTTTTCCATTATCCTTTGGCACCTGCGGTAGAGATCCCCCCAAAGGGCCTTTTATTAATATTATTTCTCCCTTCATCCAGAGCTGTTGTAACTCTCATCATGCTATATTCGTTGATGTAACTCTCATCATGCTATACTCGCAAGGGAGCAACAATCAGTTTTGAGGGCATACATTTTTTCTTATTTGTCATTTGAAGCAGTAGATTTCTGGTAGGCCCTTCCCTTCCGTCGGTGGCCGGAATTGGCTACGCCAACAATAGAGCTCTCTCTCTAGACAGATGGATAGACACACGGCCTGTTAGATTCATAATGAACAAAACAATAGAAACTTAATGGAAATAACTCAAGCAATCAAGAAAGCATGATGAACAGAGATAAATAAATATTGGCAGAAAAGGCATACTCTATATTCATCAATGAAAAAATAATAATGTACATAGACGTACATATATAATTAAAAAAAAGACCATAATTGTCATGTAAGTGTATAACAGTTAGGTAAACTAACTAACTTATGATTAGATTTTTAACATCCCCCCTTAATCATAAGTTCGTTCTTGCCTGAAAAACTGCCACTACTTGACAATCAACAATGTGTCAAGTGAATATTCATAGGGTTGGCTGAATATGCTCTCTGAACTCTAAAACAAATAGCAAAAGTTGATGTTTTCTACTAAATTGGTGGTTTAAGGGTGACCACAAACTTATTTGGTGGTTTCGGGATGACCACAAATCGAATGTCTAACAGAAGTTGATGTCTTCTACTAAATGGCATGGTTTTAAGTTGACCATAAACTAACAAGAGCTCAAGGGTCAAAAATCTAAAAAAGTAACAAACGGAACTTCGTGTCTTCTGCTCAATTGGTGGTTTTAAGTTGACCACAAACTATCAAGAACAATATGTTCAGGAACAAGACTGCATACCAAGAACTAGGTTGCATATTTGATCATCTGTTGACAGGCTCTAAATCAAACATGGAACCTGATTAAAAATTTTAGATTCCCCCCCCTGTCAGGGACAAGTGGTTCAAATTCCCTTGACCATCATTCACAAGTATGGCCAAGAAGAGATCCAGCACCTGTATAATCTACTGGAACAATGTGTACGCTTTCACAATGTAAAGTGGAAAAGGTTAATCAAACTATCTTCCGGCAAAGTCTGAAGACTCGGTCTTCAACTCAGAAGACTACATCAACTGGGCCCTGATCATACCCTATATCATCCAATCCTGAAAAACATTTATGTCTATCAACTGTAGAAATATCTCCAATCAATGACAGTTGTACTTGTGTATAAACCCGACGATAAGAATGCTCCAATAAATTGGCTTCCAAACGCCAACGCCAATTCCCTAACCATGCAAAATGAATATGTTTCTGCTTGCGCTTTTGACACTTTACTGAGAGGTGATTTGTCTTCCCACAAAATTTGCATGGATGAAGATCAAAACAGTTTGACTTATCATGGCCAAACCGGTGACAATGTTTGCACTGTATGAGTTCTTTATTCAACCGATAGTCGTGATTTGGAATATCTGTAACAACATCATCAACAATAATATCATGTACCTGTTTGTCAGCATCATTTTCATATCCTAGTCCATATCGATTTCGTTTAAAGCGTAATTCTTCCCATGGTCGAACAATTCTAATTTCT
>JASDQU010109685.1:19591-57524 GCA_032191745.1 Picea mariana | reverse complement strand
AGCACATTGCTTCGAACTTTCCCTTGAAGATTATAATTGTATGGAGGATTTCTTGATTCTCCTCCTTATTTTTCTCCAATGGTTAGGCCACCAGATTCTTCACCAAACAATATGTTTCCAAAATCTTGAAGAATTTTGTATCTCGAGTTCGAAAATACATTGGATTGTCCACCCAACCCTGAATTTCCTCCATAATATTACCATCTAGGGTCATATAGAACTTATCCCTCACAACCTCCTCCACCTCCTCTACTTCTTTCTATGCTTTCTCTAAGAAGTTTTCTATAAAACAGTGTTTAGCTTCCCAAGCTTTTCTCTCTGAACTGGTTGTGGAAGCCCTGGATCTGGATGAAGAAGCTTTACCATCACTTCCCTTACCCTTATGCTTATGAGCACTCCCCCATTTCCCCAAACATCTACCCATCTCTATATCCAAAAAAATACAGAGACACATGCCAAAGATGAAACACAAACTCTCCTCGACTAACCACAACAAAATCTTCCTCGAAATTGACTACAATGAAAACCCTCTCCAAGCCCTCCCAGTTTCAACTAGAAAAAACAACCCCTCCTCTCAAAAATGAAATAAGAGACCAAAGACACGAAGAAAAATAAACATAGACCTAACACTAGGAAACCACACTCGAGATAAGGAGGAGAGCCATTCTATGCTCCATAAAGCTCCCAAGCTAACCAACTCTGCCACCGAAATTCCATAGAGATATAGACCTCCTTTGTCCCTCACTCTCATGATAATTTTGAGATCATTCCAACCACTCGTCATAAGCATATGAGACTCTATCAAACTCCTTTTTCATTACTATTCCGACCTTATTCAATTCACCTCACCCAATCATAACTATGCCCTTAAAATAACATTACTATTGATCATGCATACTCACCCTCAACATCATCACAAGTGTGTTGAGAGAAAGGGTGGCACATTCCCTATTGCAGCATCCAAATCTCCCACATTACATTTGAGTCCAACCATCCAGCTCTCGCAATGATTGAAACTCTTTGCATGGTAGTGGGGGCCTAGAGCACCATGTGTGCGTCCAAGGCCCCACCCATTGAGACCCCATCAAAGGGAACTGATTGTCCATTTTAAAACTACCCCGACCATCAAAATTTTAAAAAAATAAACAATTCAATTTAGTATGAAGCATTGTGTAAACCCTGAAAATGGACGCGTCAAATTAGTGAGGGTTAATCTTATGCGTCATACTCTCCATATTTAAATACAGTGTGTTTTGAAATAAAAATTGTAAATGAATATTGACGCAGAGAATTGTAAATGAATATGAGGGAATCGGGCGGGAGAACGCCACCCTCTCCAATTTTCCTTTTTGGTTTTTTTCGAATCAATGTTTAATATTTTTTTATTTTTATTTTTTAAAAAGAAATTTTATTTTTAAAATTTCGTGTTCTTTAAATTTGTGTTTTAATGGTAAAAGAGGCGTAAGTAAGTTTTTCCTTAATTTTTATTTTAATTATTTTTAAAATATATTTTTTCAATAGTGTTTAGCTTTTTAGTCATGGTTTTAAAAATGGTGAATTTGGTGTAACAATCCAGACTGATAATTAAAATATGTTTTTTTAATATTTTTTTAATATTTTTTTTTTTAATAGTGTTTAGCTTTTTAGTTATGGTTTTAAAAATGGTGTAATTGGTGTAACAATACACACTGTTAATTTGTTGTTTCAAACAAGTTTTAATTTTAACCCCGAAAAAAATGGGTGATTCTAAGAGCATCCTTTTTGTTTTGAGAGTTGATTTTAAGATTTTGGTTACAACAATACTAGTTGTTAAAGTCACACTATCAAACAAGTTGTAATTTTAACCCTACAAGAAAAGGGATGTGAATTTGGAAGCACTAATTTTCGATTCATGGATCAATTTTAAGGTTTTGGTTGCAACGATACTAATGGTTAAGACCACATTTCAAACAAGTTTTAATTTTAACCCCGAAAAAATTGTGTGATTCTAGGAACACCACTTAACTATTTGGGGTAAAAATAGCTACTAAACGTAGCCTCTAAAAAAACAAAACTCTACAGGGTTTTTGTCAAGTTGATAACTATGTTTTATGATTCATCCAGATTGGTTATGAATGCAAGGAAAAAACATACTTTCATGAGGAAAAATCTTAAGTCCTTTTTTGTTTGCAAGAGTGTGGTGATAAATAGAAATGAAATGTTGAAAGAAAAATGCTAAAAAATAAATTACAATACAAAAAACAAACTGAAAGAGATAAATAATCGAAAGTAATGAGTTTGTTATTTCTCCACTTATTTTCCTAACTTTCAGCAATTTCAAATGAAAAATAACCAGTAAAACCAATTAGTAATTCATGGAAAAAGGTAAACATGTTGAATACAACTTTCACAAAAGCAAAAGCCTACCCAAAAATAGATTTAATAGGGGTTATGTGGGCTCTAGGTCCAACAGTGGCATGATTGCATAAGTAGAAATAATATCCACCTATGTGACTAAATCATGTAGGTATTGAAAGGGAAAATGCACAATTTGTGTAAGAACGTGTTGATATGCGAGAATATTCTCTCTGGCAACAGGGGAAAATTACTTGATCACAAGCCCCAATTAAAGTCATTTTGTTTGGGATGGTAGTTTCCAACCCAATTAATGTACTTGGTTTTCCACTCAAGATGTTTCTCTTTCAAAAAGAGTCTTTAATCTATCCTAACATATGTTTATAAAAGAAAATGAAACTAATGTACTATTTATATCTCCAAAAAAAAATCAAAGCAAAACTAAAAGTTTGCATATGGGGAAGATAGAATCTCGAGTATTAGAAAGAATTCATCACCTCAAGAATGTTTTAAATACACTAACAATTGTTTTGTTTTGTTTTTTGTTTGCTAGTTTGTCTGTGACCTGCGGGACTAGCATGTGACTGAGAAACCGCGACTCGGGGGCATCTAAGCCATCAAAATCACCCAGGGATCGCACCCAGCCTGAACCACACCAACCCTTAACATGGCTGGAATTTTTGTCCCCGCAGTTTCGAACCGATGACTTTAACATCACGGAGTGCCTTAACAGCACACTCCATCACCGATTGTCCTACACCTCGGGGAATATGCTAACAATTGTTACTAAGAATAGATAGCAATCATTACATATACACTTTACTAATAACCAAAGAGATAATTAGAAATTTTCAGAAAACATATAGCTATGAAACAATAGTCTAATGAACTAATTTCTGGAAATTATATCAATTCATTCACAACCTACAAGAAATTGACTAGATGAAATGTTAATCTATGTTATCTGACAAGAAACATATATAAGCATAAGAAAGGAAATTAAATGACAAGCCTTCAAGAAAGAATTCTCAAGAATTCATCATTTGTTAAAATACACTCAATAATTCCAAAAAAAATAATCATTGATAAAAATGAATATTCTTCTGCAAATAACAAATTCAATCTAGATTTTTTGAAAAATCCAAGAGAAATCAAATATAATAAAAAAAAAAAATTGAATAGAAATACCAAATCCACCTTCATACACTGGCCTCTTGTCTAGAAATAACTCAAAAGTATTAGGCAATAGAAATCTTTCCTTTAGTTCTTGGAAATTCTCCCCTCTTGGTATTTGTATTCTTGACTATTTATAATACTTCAATGTTTAACTAACTAATCTAAGATTACTCCTTTTATTTATTACAAAATATCTTCTTTCCTAATATCCTTGATTCAAACCTTGAGAAAAATCTTCAACGTGATCTTTAAAGATGTCATATTCGTGTTCTTCTGCTACAAAATTGTCATGTTGACTCCTAGGTTGACGTGTACATTGATCGAGGATTTTTGATCGAATCTGCTAGAACGGTGAGCAACACGCCATCATATGAAAACAAGGGTGATAACCCATGTGTGCAATTTCTTCACAATTGTTTGCATATGTAACAACAAATGACGATTACAAAAATCATGTTGTTCTGGTAAACATAATTGATTTATATTTGCTAAATTTAGGAAATCAAAACGAAACAATTATTACCTTATGATCTTAAATATCATGGCTATGAGAAATCCCTGGCTATAATGGAAGTGTATGTGCCACAAAAAATGAACAGGTCTTGGGGTAAAAGTGGATTTGGATTTGGGCAATAGATATAATCATATGGTGGAAGCACTTTGACAAAATTGTTAATTTCCTAACTTGATTTCAATTCTCTGATTTGGTGTTCGACCTCTTTTTTCTTATTTGTCTTCTTGGTCTATACATGAGGACTTTTACTTGTAGATTTTGGTTTTGCAACCTCAGTTTCTTCTTTTGTTTGAACCACTTATACTTTTGTTTTTGCAAAAGAGTGTTCTATTTCTTTAGTTTCTCATTTTCATCTCTTAAACTATCATTCTCATCCAACATCCTTAAATTGTGTGCCCTTATAGATTATTTCTCAGTTTTAATGACCCTTTTTTGGATTTTAAATTCCTGTACCTCTTTTTTTAATATTATAACATGTTCTTTCTCTTTTTATAACTAAGAGGTTATAATGAAGGTTCATAGAGTGAGTAATTCCTCATTTGGCATTGAAGGTTGGCCTTTTTCATTGCTAGTATATGTAGGTATACCTTTTTTTTTACAATACATAGTTGTAGGAAAATCATTCTTCTTAATATTGTTATTTGAAGAAGTTTCTTTATCGTTGATAGAAGGAGGACCTCCATCCACCATTTCCATACTTTTCATTAAATCATACAATTTTTGCTAAGATTCATCCAACTTGAGGGTTGATCTAAGGTTTGATTATGAGGTTTGGACTTTGTGTTTCTTTCTTGGTTTATTTAAGACATGACTCAATTCCTAATTTTTTCTTTGATCCTCTTGAATTCTTTTAGCCATGGATCTGGTTGTTCTGGTTTGAGGTGTCCATTTGCAATTGCATTTTCCTTGAGATTGCCTTTCCCTCTTTTATCTTTTTTAATCCATGATACTCAAAGAATTTCTTGTACATCCTTTGTATCCTCAAATGTGGGATCCACTTTATTGTAAGTTGCATGTGTTGACCCTATCTCTATAGTGACTTGTAGCAAACTTCATGTAACAACCCTTGTGGTGTCTTTCTTTTTAAAACCATTATCCATTAAGAATTTATCCCATTTAATTTCTTGTTTATGCAATTCATCCTTGACAATAATTTTGATTAGGCCATGAAGATAAAAAAAACTTGTCAGCATTTTTCTTCAACTTCTAGATGGCATTTGACATCTTAGTTAGAGATTTAAGCAAGTAGTAAGGAAAATTTAGTAGATTTTCTCCTTTAATATGCAGCAAAATTCTAATATGGTAAAGAAAAATCAAGCTAAAACATCCCTCATAGGTTATGTATTTCTGAATTAGAAAAGGTAGGTCTTTCCATGGATCCTTCAACCAAACCTTGGGCACCCCTGCAACCTAGTTAGGTTTTTGTCTATTTCTTATGACGAATGGGGTCTAGGCTCTCAAGTCAATAGATTTGTTCTTAAACCACTTCTCACCCATTTGAGGAAGCCCTAACAGTTAAGATAAAGAATTTTCAGAAAAATGGATGGTCAAGTTTCCTATCTGTGCACACTCACCATCGAAGGTCTGAGCAAATACTTTGGTCATGTCTTCTATATTCCCAGTGAATTTCTCAAAGAATTGTCTCCAAAAATTCTTCTCCAAGATTACAATACAATCAGGGTGCATGCTGATAAGTTATGCTCCACAAGGCTCAAATTGGATTGTCATTTTCTACTGTAACCCTTTCTAGTTCTTGACTCACTATTCTATTTTCTTTGTACCAGAACTTCCTTTCCTCTGTTTAACAGTTTTGGTTATTTTATCTCACAGAGACCTGTTCAGCTCAAAAGTATAGACTTATGATTGTAATCATTGATTCTATGGTGTAATCAGCGAGGTGGCAGGGTATGAGCTCGGGTTCATCCAAGTGTAATCAGAATTTTATGGGAATTTGACAAATAATTTCGAATTAAGGCCACAAAATGAGTTATGAGTGGAGGTAAAAGGTATTGAATGCTTGTAATGGATAAGTTAATCATGTTATACATAGGTAGGATAATGATAGGAAATAAATCATAGAAACGATATAAACCATAAAAACTAACTATTAACACTTTGATGTCTAATTTATCATACAAAAATATTAATTGTGCATCAAATATTAACTTTAGTCTTGGAAATTGTCCCTTTGCAATCAATCTTTGATCTTCATAGAACTTTGATTGTTCAAAACCACATGTAAAGATTGAATAGTTCCTTCAAAACCCAATCATGAAAACAAGACTTTGTGAGGTAAGGCAAAATCATGAAGAATTGATTTCAAACCTGAACTATGATTTTATCAGTAATTACAAGATTCCATCGAATCGTGTAATTACTAATATCAACAACCTTTATTAAACTAGCATCTTTTAGTTTTATTATGAGGTAACTTAAAAGAGTAAGAACAACCTTTATTAAACTAGCATCTTTTAGTTTTATTATGAGGTAACTTAAAAGAGTAAGATCAGTAAATAAATGCACTAAATTACTTTATTATGATATCGAAGAATTTATTTTTATTATTATTTTTTAATTTGTCAAAAGATAATAGAGAAACTTTGAATTTCAAGGGACCAACTCACGATAACATTTAGAAATTTGAAAGACTCCATTATTTTATAATTAAGGAAAATGAATAATGGAGGGAGGTTGTTGTAATAGTCACAACAGAACCTAGGTGTGGTTTCCTGAGAAGGTTCAACATGTGACTTTTTTTAAAATGACCTCACAACTATGTGTTGGGGTTTAAAGGACAAATTATCCTGCTAACTAGCAAGATGAAAAAAATAGGTCCAAAAAATAGCCAAGGAAAGAGAAATGATCTCAAATCTCTAGTGGATTCATGATTCTACATATGGATTTTTTTTTGTGTGTCTTTGTGTGTGTGTATCAAAACCAATCTCAATTAATTATAGATTTGGGAGCAAATAAATGTTAATCAAAAACAATGCAAAGGGGTTGGATCCTATGGTGGAAAGCAAGGAGTTTTTCATTGTTGGGAAAGGTTCAATTCCCATGAGGGCCTAGCCTGGAGCTATAGAGACACCTTGAGGTAGTGGTCAAACTTGCGGTTGCAAGCAGAGATATTATATTAAATGGTATCGTGACCCATGCCCACATAAGTGGATCAAATCCCACCTCCATGTCCTTCAAAATTTAATTCAAATCCTACTAGCATGATTGGTTTTGAAGGGTTTCGTTTGTAGGGTGACCCAAGTTCGAAACATGCTATAGTTAGGAAGAGACACCTAAAAAATAGAGCCCGCTAAGGGTTGGTGTGGCTCGGGCCAGGTGAAATCCCTCCGTTATTTTGACAGCTTAGAGCTTAGATGCTCCTGGGTCACGATTTCTTAGCTAAAGGCTAGTCTCACAAGTCATGAACATGCTAACAAACAAAAAAAATGTTAATCAAAAACAAAAATTTGTAATCTAATATATCCCCTAAGCATGTATACTAACTAACAAATCATTCAAATAATAAATTTAAATGACTCAAATGACATTTTGTGGAAAAATAGACTTGAAATTATTTATTATCTCACAGAAAAGTAATAAAACATGAAATGTATAGCCTAAAAAGAAGCTTGGAATTGTGACTCCAATCCCTCTATGTGCGAGGGGTATTTGATTCCTCGAGACCCTCTCTAATGTATCAATAATTTCCCTTATATAATGGTACTCTTGGAAAAATGGATAACATGAGTGTAAAGAATCACAAGAAAATGTGACTAGAAGCAATGGTTTTTTTGCTCTTTGAAAAAATTTCAATAACATAACCTTAACACCAAGAAGTTCTAAAAAATGTATGGAAACTTATATTTATAAGTTGAAGCTAGCTTAAAGGTGAAACTTACATATTTGAAGCACAAACATGGTTGGGTATTATCTATAATTAATTTGTATTATGTAATATTTCCAATGTTTAGTATGTCTAATACTTAAAGTTTTGAGTACATACAATTAATTAAAAAATAATATAAGTTTATTTGAATTTTAAACGAATGTTTTAAAGATTAAACTTTAAAATAAATTTATATTATTTAATTTTATTAAATAATTTTTTAAACATTATTAAAAAATTATATTCATTTTAGTGTATAAATTATAAACAGTTATAAAAAAATAAAATATTTCTATTAAAAAATTATTTTATTAATTATATAAACTTAAATACATTATAAAAATTAAATTTTCATCAAATACTTAAAATCATAAAAATATATTGATCTTGCAAATTTTATTTTAAAATTAATGAGTTAAAAATTAATAAAAATTTGAATGGAGAGAATAATACTCCATCCCACAACTATACACAAACCAGATACAATTAACACTTTATATATAAATAAATAATTTAATACAAACTAATTATCTCTTTAAACATGGAATATTAAAATAAATTTATATTTCATAAACCATAAAACCTAAATAGTAATTTTAAAAATAATAATAATAATTATGTAAACTTACATTATAAAGATCTTTGTCACCAACAAGTACAAAACAAACATTTTTTTACATTTTATATTATTAATTATACAAATCTTCCTACACAAAAATCTCTTTCCTCTTTCACACACCATAGCAGAATCATCAAACCATAGCCACACCCACATAGCAGAATCATCAGACCATAGCCACACCCACAATGTGATTAAATCAAACAAACAATTCATTGTTATATCGCCCACCATAGCCAGAATCACCAGACCAGAGCCACACCGACAACGTGTGATTAAATAATATAGGATTCGAAATGTATACTTGATTAAACATAAAAATTGTCTTTTGGGTTTATAGCCTGTGCATAGTGTTGGATCATGTTGTCATTGATGCCAATGGTTTGATTGATTGATGTCAAAGGATTGATGTCAAGTGATTTAGTGATTGATTGATAGGCTTGATTGATTGATGATTAATGAACAATGTATATGTATTGTCCTTGATGAGAATGAGATATGTCAAGTGGAAACCAATCGATGAAGATGGATCAATAAGTTATCATTGATATGATGGATAGATAAAGATGGATCAATGAGTTTTCATTGATACATGATGAAGATGGATTCATTTATGCATAGTTTGTTTGATGTAAAGATGACTCATTATTTTCTTGTCATGGTTGATAAGAAGTACAAATGGATGAACTCCAAAGTGGTCCCCTTATGATGAAAGCCCTCACGGGAAGACGCTTTGTGGTTGAGTTGTAGTTGAGAGAACCTATGCTTGTATGTGGAATAATGAGATGAAGATCAGTGAAGCTGTTGGTGAAACTATCCTAGATGGATAGTGCTTGTCATGCCATTTCCAATGGTATGTGGAATGTCACATAACTCCTCATGGTTTGAGAGTTATGGCCCTATGAAGTTGAACGACCCCCATATGATGGCTTTAAGCCCCATAAGGTTAAAGAAGTCAAAATGCTTGAAAAGAAGAAATTATTATTTAAATGATAAAGTAAAGTGACAAAGTCAAGAAGGATTATTTAAATAATAAAGTGAAGTGACAAAATCAAAAAGGAATATTTAAATGATAAAGTGGTTAACCCTAAAATAAGGACAATAGGTTAAGTGACCTAGAGATGGGTTAAGTGACCAAGAAATGGGTTAAGTGAACTAGAGGATGAAAGTATAAATAAGATAGAAATGGTCTCTTGCAGATCATCCTTTTTGTGGATCAATGGAGAGCTTCTTGTGAGAATATCTTTTGGAGTATTGATGGAGAGCTTATTGTGAGAGCTTCTTGTTAGAGCATCTTTGGTGTGGATATCTTGAGCATGATTGAAGATATATTCTAAGAAAGAGAGTGTGAGGAGGATCTCATGGACACATCAAAGTTTCGGTAATATCGGAGATCTTGACAGAAAAAGTCTCGGAGCTTCAGAAACCCTAGCTTTTGAGGTGTACGGAAGTTGTAATGGGCTAGGGCACGTATATACGCAGGTTGTATGAGGACAGGGTGCGTACAGTGGATAAAATCATGGAGATTTGTGTTTGAACTAATGACTGGCAGTTGAAGACTAAAGCAGGTTCCAGATCTTCATTCTATGGGCTCAGATCTATCACTGAGACACTAGTATGGTTACATTATTGTCTTGATGGAGAGTATTACTTGTTGTGTTATGAATGATTAGGGCATTCTTGGTATGGCTATTGTGATGTGGTTTATGTTGGTTGATGGAGTGAGAAATACTCTTGTGATTCAGTTGTGATATGATTTCTATGGTATACTAGTTGCTTATACATGATTGAGTTAGCATTCATATTGATTGGTTGTGGAGCATGAGTAAGCTATTGGAGAGCTTGGATGTGTTGTGACTGGCTGGTAGTCAGGTTGAACTGTGGAATATAGAAGAAATTATGCTTGTAGGTTGTAGAGGATATGAGTATGTGATGAAAAGGATAAACCCTAATATCTCAGAAGGCATACACAAGTTGTTGTATATATTGGTCGCGTACATATGCGAGTTGTAGTGAGCCAGGGCGCGTACACACGTGGGCTGCACTACTGACAGGTCGCGTACCTGTTGTAGATTGATATATGTTGAGGATTGTTGCCTCATCTCAGTTGGTGTTGAGGGTGTAAGATAAGTCTTGCACTATAGAGATGATGCTCTTGTAGAGTTGTACTCTATTCAGTTGTTGCTGAAAACCCCCAAGGATTGTAGTCCATAATAAAAATAAAATTGTACATACATCTTGTGTTCCTTGTGGAGATGATTTATTGATGATATATTGTTGATATATGTTGTTAATATATGTTTACATATAACTGGTTATAAATGACATCAATGAGTAATAAGTAAATGTGAATGCTAACTAATGAGTTTTGTGTAAGAGGGAAGTTTTGGTAAAAAGAGCCCCACACTCATTCACCCCCTCCTCCCCCTCCCCCTCTAAGTGTGGTAGGTGTGTCCAACACATAGTTGCTCAATAGTATTTGATATTTTATATTTCATACTCTTTAACGACCAGCGACAAGCAGTATGTAAAACACCCACCAGTATTTGATAGCTTCTCTGTCCAAAACATTACACTGTACGTTATTCAACATCAAAGTTGTGAGCAGGTTCCACATCAAAGTAGTTTGTATACTGTTGGATGTGAATAATATCTATCTTTCTATGCAACATTGAATATTGTGGTGGGGGTTTATAGAACATTGGAATTAAATTATTGTCAAATTTAACTACCTACTCAACATTTAATGTTGGATATCAAAGTGGATATTGTTTACCAAAATCTTGTGCAAGCATTGTATTGCTTGAGGGAGTTGGGAGGGGAAGGATGGATTTTGAGTGTATTTTTTTTATTTGTTAGGATATTTAGAGACTTAGGAGTTAGTTAAGATCTACTTGGTCTAATGTGTTGTTAGGTAAAAGTGTGTTTCTTTGGTATTCATTAGTATGCTTTTGTAGTTAGGAAATCTGATAGTCACGATATGTTCCCGACATAGAGTGATCTGATGGTTCATATTCTCCTCGATCTTAATGGCCATTGATTTGTGGCTTAACACCCAATTGGTCCATGATCTCTATTTAAAGAGCATGGAGGTTCATTTATCGATGATCGATTGTGAAAAACTCTCTTGTAAAATATCTCTGTAATCTTTTTCTTTTGCATTAATAAACTGCTCCAAGTGGTTGTGTTGGTTGGGGTCGTGGATGTTTCCCCGTAAGGGTTTTACCACGTGAAAACATCGATGTGTTGATATTTGATCTAGTTATGTGAGTGGTTACTAAAGGTGTTTCTCCTCTATTGGAATACCTGTGTTGTTGAACATGGTATCAGAGCCTGTTTGAAGACTCGCTCTTGTTGTAGATTGAGATCGTGAAGCCGAGTTGTCTCATCTCCATTTTATTTCATTTATGTACATTTATATACAGAAAGAACTATTCCATTGCGTCTGAAGAGCTCATTTCATGCAGGATACGACCATTTTAGTCAGATTGGAGGTAAAAAGTCTGCATACGCATTTTTTAAATTTTTGCAGAGTATTTTGGTTTTATATTATTTATTTTCACATTGCTACTCTTTTATATCTGCATATTCTCTTTTCCCCATGCCTTGTGCGATCTCAGAAAATCAGAAACAAATAGGAAAAGGCGCATCTTCCGAGTAAGCTAACCGAGATCTAACCCTTATTGTCATCGAGAACCGAAATTTTTTTCTTGTGTGAAAAGAGTTTTTTTTTAGCACACTCTCCAAGGCCGTCAACAACAACAAAAACAACAACAATCATTTTTCTGAACATTACAATATGTTTTGCTAGACCATTTGGTTAAAATTTGTCTTATTAAGTAAGAGGTCTTGAGTTCAAGTCTCTCTTTTGTTACTTTTTTTGAAAAAGTCAATGCTAGTATAAAAGTGAATCACTATAAGTAGCTTTAATATTGCTTTTCTTTTATAAAGTAACTTCATTGTAAAAGTGATCCCCACATGGTCCTTTGGTTACCGTTTATGTCTTTTTTTAAAAGGGCATAACTCTCACATCCGAAGTCCGTTTTCAATGCCGTTTTTTCTAAAACCGCCTAACTTTTTGAGATTTTTCCATCCAAATCATCAGTTTCATTTTTTAAATCCATATTATCTACATATTTAATATGGCTTCTACAAGTTATCTCTTTCTTACCAGCACCAACTACTTCCAATGGAAATCCCATATGGAGGATTTATTAATAAGTAAAGGCTTGTACTGGATTACCTTGGGAAAGGAAAAATCACCCACTGATGATGAAAAGAAAGTCAAATGGGTTAATAGGAGTGACGAAGCACATGGACTATTCGGAATGTTCATCTCTCCTGATTTAAGGTTCCACCTTAAAGAAATTGATGACCCCGATGAAGCTTGGGAAAAGATTGAATCTTTGTTTGGTAAAATCAATATTATTCGAGCACAACAGTTAGAAAATAAAGTACTAACCTTAAGTCTAAATGATTTTTCTTGCCTTAGAGACTATCTATCTAAGTTTAAAACACTCAGAATTTTATGTGAAGAATGTGAGATAAAAATGGATGAAGAGTGTTGCATCTATCTTATTCTTTCTAAGCTAGGTAGTGCATATTTTGTGTTTGTATCTACATTTTACGCCATGAGAGAGGCTCTAGGTAAAGTTTATCAAAAACCCACTCCTGATTCCTTTTGTGCTGCTTTGATTAGAGAGGAAGATAAGCTTGTACAACTTGGAGTGATCAGCATTGCAGGTACCTCCAACAAAGCCTTAGTTTCCCAACAGAAAGATAAACCCAAGTATCCCAAGAAGCAACATCCTCGCTACAACAACAAGCAACATAAGGGTCTCAAACCCATTCAGACAGCTTCAGCTCCTAATGGTGACAAAGGAGCAAAATATAAAAATAAGAAGACTGACAGACATTGCAACTTTTGTGATAAATATGGTCATGATGAGTCCAAATGTTTCAATAAGATGGAAGCTTTAGAAGCAACGATGAAGAAGCACAACATCAGTATTGATTCTACTTCCTCTGGACATGCACTTTTTGCTTCTGGTTTCTCCTTCAATACAACTTATACATCTTCTTCTGATGAGTGGCTTATTGATTCTGGAGCATCTTCTCATATGGCCAAGGATAAAGACATATTTTCTGCTCTAAATGAATGTAACACCAAGAAAATATTTGTTGGTGATGATAGATCTCTTAGTGTTGTAGGATCTGGAACAGTTCAAGTAGATAATGGGCATTTCAATGATGTATTATGTGTTCCAAGTCTTTCTTGTAACCTTCTATCAGTATATCAAATCAGTCATTCATGTGAAGGTAAAATCGTAGAGTTTTCACCTCACCAAGTTGTAATCAAGGATCTAAAATATCCTAAGCATGTTCTTGCAACTGGAATTGTTGATGATATTACCGGTTTGTACAAGTTTGATAACTTTGGGTCATCATCTTTTTCATCATCTTTTGTTGCTCGTAGCGATGACTTGAGCAAACTTGGCATGAGCGGTTTGGTGATCTAAACTATCGCTCATTGCAACAACTATGTAATCAACAGATGGTGATTGGTCTTCCTCCTATTTCATGCAGAGATGGTGTCTGTGCCGGTTGTATTCTCAACAAACATCATCAGGACAGTTTTGACAAACGTGCCTCTTTGCATCTTGTTCACAGTGATTTGTGTGGTCCACTTTCTACTCCTTTTTTTGGGTGAAAGTATTTCTTAACTTTCATTGATGACTTTTCCAGACGTACTTGGTTTTACTTCTTAAAACTTAAGAGTGAAGTTTTTGACAAGTTTTTGGCCTACAAGGCCCTTGTAGAAAAGAAATCTAGACATCAAATTCAAAGGTTAAGAACATATAATGGAGGCGAATATGTGAACAATCATTTTACAAGTTACTACACTACACAGGGAATCCAAATGCAGCACACTACTCCATATACACCACCACAAAATGGTGTTTTTGAGAGAAAGAACCACACACTAAAAGAAATGGCTAATTGTATGATCCAATCTAAGGGATTAAGTCTAAATTATTGGGCGGAAGCAATCAACTGTGTAAATTACATAGTAAATCACACTCCCACATAGGCTCTTAAAAATATAACACTAGAAGAAGCTTGGACTAAAATTAAACCAGATGTAAGTCACTTCCATGTATTTGGCAGCATAGCATGGGCTCACATTCCTGATGAGAAAAGGAAAGCATTACAGCCTAAAAGTGAGAAGTGTATATTTGTTGGTTATTTTGAAGATGTCAAAGGTTATAGACTTCTTCAACCACATTGTAATGAAATTATTATTAGAAGAGATGTTAAATTTGATGAAAATATCTTGGCCTGCGAACCTAATTCGGTGATTGTGCCTTCTTCGGCATGCGAGCCATCTTCGGCATTTGTGCCTTCTTTTCTTCCTATTTTGGTTTCTTCTTCAGATAATGACAGTGAGGATTAAAATCCACCTCCGCCTGCTCACTTTCCTCCAGATGATTCCTTTGAATATGAACCAACACCAGTTCCATCGCTTCCTAGATGGGTCTGTTCAACACGAGAAGAAGTTGGTGGTCTTTTCAATGATCCTTCATATCATCATCAAACACGTTCACAGTTCCAGCGAGCCTCTTCTCTTTTGGCTCAAGTTTCAGAGACTTGTGATCCAAAGACATTTGCAGAAGCTTCAGTTCATCCAGATTGGGATACAGCAATGAATGAAGAGTATCGTTCTTTAATGGAAAACGATACTTGGGATCTTGTACCTCTTCCAAAAGGAATAAAACTTGTCAGATGTAAATGGGTCTACAGAGCTAAGTATGCATCAAATGGAAGTGTTGAAAGACACAAGGCTCAGTTAGTTGCCAAAGAATTTTCCCAAGTTGAAGGAATTGACTATAATGAAACCTTTGCCCCTGTAGCCAAAATGAATTCCATCTGCCTTGTTCTTTCCCTTGTTGCCTCACATAAATGGGAGGTCCATCATATGGATGTTAAATCTTCCTTCTTGCATGGATATTTGCAAGGAGAAATCTACATGAAACAACCTCATGGCTATGTCCAGAATGACTCTAGACTTGTTTTTCACCTTAGGAAATCTCTTTATGGTCTTAAGCAAGCTCCCAGAGCTTGGTATGCCAAAATGGACAGCTTTCTTAATGACACTAGATTTTCTAGATGCCATTTTGATCCTAATGTCTATACCAAGACAGTAGGAATCCATCTTATAATCTGTGTCCTTTATGTTTATGACCTTATCCTTATTGGTAGTGACTCAAAACTTTTAAACCATGTGAAAACCAACCTTATGAAGAAATTTGAAATGACAGACTTAAGCTTTTTGCACTATTTCCTTGGCCTCCAAGTTTTGCAAACCAATGAATGAATTTTTCTTTCCCAGTCTAAGTATGCTTGTGACCTTCTTCGTTGCTTTCACATGGGTGATTGTAAACCAGCCCCTTATCCCTTCTAGTCTAGATTCAAGCTTACTTCCACCTATACTTCTCCCGAAGTTGATGCCACCCTGTACTGTCAGTTAGTTGGTAGCCTCTTCTACTTGACTCATACTCGTCCTGATCTTTCCTTTGTTGTTGGTCGTGTTGTCTGGTATATGCAAACACCCCATGAAATCCATTGGAAAGCAGCTAAAAGGATACTTCATTATGTTTGTGGTACAATTCAGTTCGGGATACATTACAGTTCAGGGGGGACTCCCTTATTGATTAGTTTCACTTATTCAGATTGGGTCGGCAACCCTTATGATTGAAAGTATACTAAAAGTTATGTTTTCAGCCTTGGTTTAGGAACTGTCACTTGGGCCTGTAATAAACAACAAGCTATTTCACTTTCTTCAACAGAAGCAGAGTACCGAGTAGTGGTAAATGCAAGTCAGGAATCCTTGTGGCTTCGACGGATCCTTTCAGATTTTGGATTCCAGCAGCATCATCTGACCAGCCTTTGGTGCGACAATCAAAGTGCCATCAAGCTCGTCAAAGACCTAGTTCAACATCAATGCAGAAAGCACATCGAGTTACACATGCACTTCATGAGAAAGCCCATTCATGATCAAGTTATTAAAGTGCTCTTTTTCCCTACAGAAGATCAAGTTGCAGACATTTTCACAAAGTCTCTTACAGAAGTGAAGTTTTCAAAACTTCGATCTATGTTAGGAGTTCAGGAAGTTGTCATTAAGGGGGGATAGGATTTAATGTCTTATTCCTTCTCTTATTGTGTCACTATTGTAAATCCTTCAATCCTATCCCAAATTGTTCTTAAGGGGGGATGTTAGGATATTTAGACACTTAAGAGTTAGTTAAGATCTACTTGGTCTAATGTTTCGTTAGGTAAAAGTGTGTTTCTTAGTGTGTTTCTTTAGTATGCATTAGTATGCATTTGTAGTTAGGAAATCTGATGGTCACGATATGTTCCCGACATAGAGCGATCTGATAGTTCATATTCTCCTTGATCTTAACGGCCATTGATCTGTGGCTTAACACCCAATTGGTCCATGATCTCTATTTAAAGAGCATGGAGGGTCATTTGTCGATGATCAATTGTGAGAAAATCTCTTGTAAAATCTCTCTATAATATTTTTCTTTTGCATTAATAAACTGCTCCAAGTGGCCGCATTGGTTGGGGTCATGGATGTTTCCCCGTAGGGGTTTTACCACGTGAAAACATCGGTGTGCTGATCTTTGATCTAGTTATGTGAGTGGTTATTGAAGGTGTCCGTTCTCTGTTGGAATACCTATGTTGTCGAACATTTTTTAAAATGATGCAATTGGTATAATAGTTACCAATTGATAAGTCCGTTGTTTCAAACAAATTGTGATTTGAATCCCAAAAAATATCAATGATTCTAGGAGCACTCCTTTTCAATTCAAGTGTTGATTTTAAAGTTGTGGTTGCAATAATAATATTTGTCAAGGTCATAGTTTAAAACAAGTCATAATTTTAACCCCACAAAAAAGGAGATGATTTTCGGAGCATTACTTTTCGATTCGATGGTTGATTTTAAAGTTTTGGTTGCAACAGTGCCAATGGTTGTCAAGTTTCAAACAAGTTGTAGCTTTAAACCCAAAATAAGGGGGTAATTCTAGGAATACCACATTTTCTATTTGGGGTTAAAAGAGCTACTAAATGCAACCTCTAAAAAAATGAGAACTATAGGGTTATTTTCAAGT
This sequence comes from Picea mariana, assembly GCA_032191745.1. Classification (NCBI taxonomy): domain Eukaryota; kingdom Viridiplantae; phylum Streptophyta; class Pinopsida; order Pinales; family Pinaceae; genus Picea; species Picea mariana. The sequence continues at coordinate 39,825 of JASDQU010109685.1, read as the reverse complement.
CGATAACTATGTTTTATGATTCATTGAGATTGGTTATCAATGCAAGGGAAAAAACATACTTTGATGAGGAAAAGTCAGTATGTCCTTTGTTGTGTGCATGAATGAGTGTGGTGATAAATAGAAATGAAACTTTTGAATGAAAAAAGCTAAAAAAATAAATTATGAAAAGAAAAACAAATTGAAAAGAACAAATAATCGAAAGTAGTGAGTTCGTCCATTTTCCACTAATTTATCTTGACTCTAAGAAATTTAAAATGGAAAATAGTGAGTAAAAAACAATTAGTAATTCATGACAAAAACTAACTTGTTGAAGCCAAATTTCATAAAAGTAAAAAGCTACTCAAAAATGGATTTAACATGGGTTGTGTGGGCTCTAGACCCAACAATGGCATGATCACACACATAGAAAAACTATCTACCTATGTGATTGAATCGTGTAGATATTGAAGGGAATGTTACGCAATTTGTGCAAGAACTTAGAAATTACTAGTGTGGTTTCCTCGAAATGCTCAAAATTATGATTTTTGGAAAAATAGCCAAGGAAAGAGAAATGGTCTCAAATCCCTAGTGGAGTCACGATTTTGCATATGGGGTGTGTGTATGTGTGTGTCAAAACCAATATCAATTAACTGTGTATTTGAGAGAAAATAAATGTGATTCAAAAAGAAAGAATGAGAATCTGATATATCCCCAGATCATGTAACTAACAAATCATTCAAATAGTGAATTTAAATGACTCAAACAACATTTTGGAGGGAAAGAGAAGAAATCATTTATTGTCTCACAGAAAAGAAAGAAAACATTAAATGTATAACGTAAGGCGAAGCTTGCAGTTGTGGACTCTTGTCCTTCTATGTGGGAGGGTTCTTTTACTCGTCCAATAAAATCTCTTTGATGTGGCAGCAAATATCTTTGGTGTGAATATATGTGATTTTTTGTTAGAGTAGCTAATTCTAACAAGAAAATACACGCCCATATTAAGTTAGCTAGTCTCAATAAGTGTGTTAATTGAATCTAATATTTTACTCATTCAGTTTGAGGTCCCTTATTCAATTTTAGGTAGGTCCTTTTACAACAATTTATGAATTCCATTTCAAACTCAAGACCCCCTAATTGATCTTAAAAGGGTTTCTTTCAACTCTTCCCTTTTGACTCTCAATGACTCAATTATGTCAAGTTCATCTTGACAATGACATAAAACTCAATTGCATCATGACTCAAAATTCATTTTTAATTTACAAAAAAATTAAGTTGAAGCTAGATTCAAAGACTTGACTATTTGCGAGAACCTTTGTTGATTTGATGACTTCCAAAACCATCATTAAGCTTGCACCTTATTTCTTGTTGATCTATCAACAATTTTACACCTTTGTACTCTATGTGTGAGTTTATTTAATGACAAGTTTAAATTGTAAGCATCATGATTAGTTTGAAAATATTGCAACTATGAATATCCAATGCCAAAAATAGGCACAAAATAACCACTGAAACATTAAAATCCTTCACCATCACTCATGAGTATATAAAGTTATTAGACTCCCTTATTCAATTTGGATATAGATCTAAAACACAAGCCAAATTTTAATTTTATCAAGCACTAATATATTCCAAAAACAATTCTTCCAACCCAAAAAACTATTGCCAATAACAACTATTACCTCTTTGTAAAATTCTCATTTCAAACAATGCAACCACCCAAAAACCATAATTCCTAAACACTTTTCAATTTTTCATCTTAAAAGAGGATTCTTATAATCCAAGCCCAAGACATTCCCCACACATTACTTTGATAAGGTGTTACATAAGTTCTATTGCTCTTCATATTATTTCTTACACCAAAATATGGTCACTTTTTAATATAAACCAATTCATTATTCCATCATTCTAGCCATATGGGATAAAGAGGTCAATGCCCAAATAAAATTAAATGTGTGTTTATTTCCTTGAATGTTGTGCCTCCACTTCCTAACAAGTAATTTTTATTGTTTTCCTCTTTTAAGGGGATGTGTTATTACACAGAATGTGCTCTTTAAGGGGAGGTTCCTCTAGGATCCTTCGTCGTATGTCCAAATCCTGATTCCACCTTTGGTATGAGGCGACCAGATTATATATCAGGGAGAGCAAAGCATGGCAATTTGTACATCTCGCACCCTATTATACAACCCAATTATGACTTAATCCTTGCAGAATTTTGATATCTCTGCAAGATCATGCTAGGATGAGAATTAATACATGTGTCCCATGTGCATCATGTTAGTACCGTAAGTAATCAAAAACAAAAAAACAACCAGTTGGAGGTTATAGAAAGCTAACGTTAGAGAGACCACACGTGCCACATGATATGAATAGGCCACCTTGAAAAGGGGGTACATTGAAATATACATTCTCGGATGAGGAAGCAACAGAAAAATTTATATTATAACATTTAAAAGTATATATGCTGCAACATTTAAATTTAAACAGTATTTAAACTCATAAACCTTTAAAACTATATATAAAAATGTATACATCGAAACATTTGAAAGTATATATTCTAATTGGTTAAGGTAATGATTCGTTAAGTAGCTTGGTATTGGTAATAAAAAGATACTAGCATATCCCCGAACTTCGGGGAAAGGAAACGCAGAAGGAGAAAAGAAACACATTTTTAGAGACCTTTGTTGCTGAATGGAGAAAATTGTTGATCTGATTGTTTGACATTTTTCAAGTTATTTTTCTATCTGTAGCAATATATGCACATTCATCACAATAACAAGTTGTTGTATTTATTTTCAATTTTCTAGTTTATATTTTCCTGGGAGTATGAATCAACCTTGAAAGCTGAAGGATACACTTATGACTTTGCTCAATCACATTCAGTACTTCACCTAAAATTCAAGATGTTATCTGAAATGCTTGGCCAAGTTTGGTTTAGAGCAGAATTTGCAATAAATACTTTTGTGTACACACTAACTTGTTCATCATGTTTAAATATAATGATAAGGGCAAGAAAGCTAGATATCCAACCTCCAGCTAAGAAATAGATGATATAAAGATAAGAAGGAATTCACAAGTGCATTTCATATAGTTTGGATGCAAATACTTAGGATCAATTGATTTAATACATTTTGTAAAGTTTAAATACAAATACTTCATATCATTATGAGATTTTGAACAAAATAATAATAATTCAACTCTACTCGTATTTGAATGTATTTGAATGAGAACATTAATCGCATTGTTGTGATAAGCTCCATAATGTGAAAATTGTTTCTCCAAATAAAAAATTCATTGGCATTGTAATGATCTCTTGGCTTTCATTCCAATTTCATCTATTAAGATCTAGCACCATCCAATACAAGAAAAGGGTGGAGAAAAAAAAGTGATTTTCAGAAAACCCATATGGAATTTAGTGCAATCCAATTCCAAAAGGAGAAGAGCTTTGACGACCCAAATGATATCTTGCAACCTCCAACTCAAATTTTCATATAACATGCATGATAAAATCCAATATTGATTTTGATAAGTAACTGTATGCAAACCTTCTAAAAATTAGAATGAAAAATATGAAGAGAATCAACAGAAATAGTTAGCAAATCTACTTACATCGGTTTGAAACGTCTGAGTAGATTCATGCACTTTATAATCGGTCCTTTTGAGAATGTATCGAGATAATGTACTGTAATATTTCTACCAATCCTTCCATGAACAACACTTTAGCTTATATATTTAGTGGACCTACTAACTTTAGCAGCTCTTCAAGTATGATTTTTCCATATTCAGATAAAAGTAGGGTATAGCGACATGGATTCACCTGGAAATATTTAAAACCAAACTTCAACTGTATGAATGTCATCGTAGTGAATTGGTTAAATAATGATGCATTGAAACCTAACTTCTAGAAAAAAACTTATGCATAAAACTCCATCTTTGTCAAAATTCAAAGTCTCCCCTTTAAAATTCAATTGTGGCAAAAAGGAATGTGAAAGAAACATTTTTTCTATTAGCAATTTAAAGCGTTGAAATTCAATTGGCCACAAGGAGCTTTACTATAGTCTAGAAGTAGTAACTTTAATCTACATTTTTCTGAATATAGAAGGTGTCAAACTCAAAGCAATGAAATATATTCAGAAATAAAACTAAGAACCAACTCGCATATAAAATGATGTAAATTATTGCCAAAGCCAGACGGAAAAATGAAGGAAAGTAACATTGGTTATCAAATATTCAAATCTTCATAGAAGAAAAGAGAATAAACTCCCATTATATGATTGTTAATGATGTCAAAACAATAGAGTGAAAATAGAACCAGGCATTTAGTTTTATATGCGAGTTGGTTCTTAGTTTTATTGGTGAATTTTTTTAGTTCAATGTTAGAATGAGTGATTTGTTTTCCACCTTGTTTTCAACACTGGTCAATTATTTAAATTGATCAAATAGGATATTCACAAATGAATCTTGAAATAAGTCTAATCGGTGTTGTCTTCTGCCCTTCATTGATCACAATGACCACAATGGTGGCATGAACAGTTTGTTCTCATGATCAACTTGTTCCTTCTGTCATTGCAGGTCCAAATATGTTGATTCACCCAATTTCACACAAAGATTGTATAGGCTTCATAAGATGCATTAAATGTACCTACAACTAAGAATGGGAATCTAAATAACTGGTCCAAAACTTTGAACATTGACTATCTATGGCCGCATCACTTTAAATCCTCCCAAAAACAAAAATCATCCCACGGTCTTTGAACAACATAACCACTCCAATTTACTTTGGTGTTTCTTTTCCCCTAATTCATAGGTATGCTAGTTTATTGAGGTTCAACGAGAATCATTCCAGTAGAAAAAATATCTCTGGGCTTCATTAATGATAGAGAATATGTGGATTTATTCTTTCTTTAAATATCTATGATCTAGAGTGGATCAAGTGATTTGGTTTATTTCCTTTCTAAATGGACCAATTTGGGACTCATCACACAAGCACTTACTAACTTTGCACACAATCTTTCAACTTGGCCTGTTATAGACTTGTTATGCAATCTACTGGTAGAAATGTGAATTTCAGAAGGATATTGCTCTTAGATCTATGTTTTGTTAGTGTAGCTTGACCTACAACCTTAATCTCATTTTATATTAGACAACAATGAATTGCAACCATGGTGGATCAATTTCTAAGTGGAGTGGTGATCACAGATCATGATAGATCACTCATCATAATATTTAATTGATTTCCCAACAATAACATATATGCATTCAAGTGATCTACTAGATCTTTTTGAAATAAGGATTTTACCATCTTCCCCCCCCCCCTCCGACTAGACCACTTACCACTCTCGCTTACCGTCGTCGCTCCTTTCGCCATCTATCCCCCACTCTGTCTCTCTCCTCTACCTGTAACCTCTCACGCTCCCTTTCCACCTTATATTAGCACACACCTATCCTCCACTCACCCCAGCGTCATATCCTTTCCCACTCCCGCCTACCATCTCCCGCCTTGTGTTCCCCCCTCGTACTCCCTTTCACCTCCACCTGGGCGGATTTCCCCCACTGCACATGTCACCGCAGTATCCCCTCTACCTCCACATCACATTCTCATGCCACTCTTCCATTGTGCCTGTACAACTCAGCGCCAACTTCCTGTCGTTTTTTATTTCCCTATTATCTCCCCTCTGCCATGTCTGTCCACATGGCCACCCCTCGTCTCATATCCACATCGAGCATGCCAAATTGCCCCCGCCTGGTCACTGTCTATTCACCGCTTCGTGTCGATTTCCCTAGCCATCGCGTCAACCTCCATGTCTGCCCGCTAATCTCACCATGAACTCCCAAAGCAAATCCAGATGGCAGAATGAAAAGGTCGCCATGTTCTTCAGGTGCAGAGTTGACTCGGGCCTCCCCAATCCCAATGAAGCAGTTATTAAAGTAGTTGGTGGTGGTTGGACATCGTTTCCACCATAAATGGAAATCCCAGGAAAAGACTGTCAGTTAGTCAACTCATTTGCAAGCCAGTTCTGAAACACGATTGCGTCTGACTGAAATTCACGTCTGATCAGAGACTGCACGCACAGTTTGCCAGGAAGGATGCAGACATAGCGCCTTTAATGCAATGACTTGAACTTGCTTCTGTGGTTTTTCTTTGAGTATTTTGGAGTCGTTCTCATATTTTGTTAGCATCGATGGTGGAGCTAAGCTCCCATATTGTAAAGTTTTAACAAAGCCTCTGGCTTTTGGTTATGTATTTGTATTTGATACTTATTGTTTAATAACAGACAGCCTTCTTTTCCATCTATTTTGCCTCTGATACTGGGAGCTCAGGCATGGATGATCCAGTCAAATTTTTGTGATAGTGATGTAGTGTATGTTTTATTGCAGTGTTGTCACGGCGTTTTCAGTTTCCTAAAGTTCTTTGATCCAAGAGGATCTTGTATCTGGATCTTTTCCCCATAGGTTGTTGGAAGACCGAATGTCCATAGCAGACCTATTCATTCTTTCTCAAGTTCTTCCTCCTACTCACCACTATAACAAACGACTGACTGAAGTTAGATAGAGACCTCACCTACCTCTGCAGACTAGCCCAGTTTTCTGAGTTAAAGCGATATAATTCTGAGTTTGCGTCCATTAGACCACCCCTTAAATTTATTCATTGTGACATACAAACTGATGGGTTCAGGCTTACCTCTACCGCAATCCATAGGTGACTTATGGTGCTAACATTTCTGGCGCCATTGTTGAGGACGAAATTGAATATTTTCCCTGGGATTGAACAACAAAGATTATTGGTTTTGAAGGTGCATCAAAACTTAGTACGTCAAATATTGCAACTGTGCACCTGGTGACTCCACTGATTCGGATTCATTGGCGACTCCATTGTTTCAGTTGTGGCTTCTAGAGGCAGACACACGAGGGCTACTCCACATCTGCCTTTAGCAACACATGAAGCTGACCCAGAGAAAATTATCAGAAAGGGAAAGTGCCCTTCATGAAGGTACCTCTACTACAGAACCAGGTATTTCTAATGATTTTCATGGTCCTTCTATAGAAACTCCAATTTTCGCTTCTCATTCTCATGTTATACCTTATGTTGGATTTCCCCGAACTTTAAATTTTGGGAGTGTTTCTGTTGATTTTTCTCCTCTTGGTCTGTGATTGGAGGGAGAAAGCCTTATCACTCCTCTCTCTCCTGAAATTGTACCGTGGTTTAGACCTAGTGCCTCAAGATAATTTTCCTACCCCGGGCTTTACGACTCCTCCTCCTGTTAGAGTTACTAATTTCACAGAAAGGGAAACCTATGTTCCCCCAAGCCCTGTAGCCTTTTCTTCAAATCCTCTATTGTTTTCCTTTCCTCTCGGAAGCTAAGTTCTAGTCTCCCTTGTTCGAACCCCTTCCCCTCATATTTCTCCTTCGCCTACCATCCCTATGGCAGCCACTAATCCCCCTAGAAATAGAATGGATGCCATAGTGGCTACAAGATATGCCCCTCTAGTCTTACCTCAACCCATGAATGCTCTCCCTACTAGATATTACCTAAAATATATGCCTAATTTCACTAGAGAAGAGGACATAATTGTTGAAGAGCACCTTGCTGCCTTCTACAGTTATGCAGACAATCTAAATATTGAAAATGAAGATGTCTGGATGTGAGTTTGTTTCCAGAGCCTTGATGGTGAGGTTAGAAAATGGTTTAGAGGTTTGACCCTTGGATCTATTGTTGGTATTGAAGCTCTAGATGATGTCTTCTTGAGGCAGTGGGGGGATAAAAAATATTTTATGTATTATATCACAGAGTTTGGGTCCCTGAAGAGAAAAGAGGGGGAATATATCTCTGATTTCTCCAAAAGATTCAATAAAATGTACAACAAGATCCCTGCTGAGATAAAACCCACAGAATCCTCTGCCAAAATCACTTATGCTAGTGCTTTTGATCCCGATTTCTGCCTCTTGCTAAGAGAGAGAAGAGCTACTTCCATGGATCACATGCAAGATGTAGCCCTAGAAGTGGAGTCTAATGTATGGCAGCTAACCGACTTAGGATTAAGGTTGATAGAGACATACCAAGGAAGAGACCTGAAGCCTCCACATTCAGTTCCTCTATTTCCCCCCCTCAAATGGATGAAGTAACCAAGTTACTAAAATCACTTTCAAATAGAATGGAAAAATTGGAAGTGGAGGGGAAGACGACATACAGAAATCCTCAAAATGTTGATAACAGAGGCAAATTCAAGAGGCCTAACAACAATGCTCCTCATATTATGCCAAGGGAACAAAGGGATAGAGATAGAAATGATCAGAAAATCTAGACTCCTCTTCAAAACAACCTTGTTATTGATGAGGAAAGGGAAGAAGAGGAGATTGAACCTAAAATTCATTGTATTGGAGACACCTCCCCATTTCATCATTTAACTCAATCTGCATACAAGGAATCCCTCATAGATATCCAAATAAATAAGTTGAGTAAGGGAGAAAAGGAAAATAATGGCCCCAGAAAATACAACCTCCGGTCTAAGAAGAAAGAAGGGAAGTCTGACATCCCTGATTAGCCTTCCATAGCAGAGAAGCCTACTAAAGACGTAGCAAACAACAAAAAAGAAAAGAAATCTCAAAATCCCCCACCAATAGCCAAAGACCCCATCCCAGAGGTGAGATAAATTATGAAGCTCCCTTCCTCTTTCAACTTTGAACATGAAATTTAGAATATTGGAATCCATGTTCCCCTTTTAGAGATAGTCAAGCACGAAGACTTCAAAAGGTCCCTCTCTAAGCTATTGCAGTCTGATCCATCTTGTCATTCCACAGACTCAGTAAATATCTAAGATGAGAAGCCAGCAGTCATCTTAGGTCCCATGGTAGAATATAGAGATGAATCATCCCCTCCTTTCTACACATCATTGAACATACATGATAAGGTGTTGCATAATTGTCTGATGGACTCTGGGGCATCTCATAATCTCATTCTCAAAACTATCATGGAAGAGCTTGGATTAGAAATCACAAAAGCTTATCATGATTTGTACTCTTTTGATTCAAGGAGGGTGCAATGTCTTGAGGTTATCAAAGACCTAGTTGTAACCTTGTTTCCGTTGCCCATGAAAAGTGTGGTCATGGATATTGTGGTGGTTGACATTCCTCCCAAGTTTGGCATTTTGTTGTCAAGATATTGGATAAAAAGACTTGGAGGAACGTTGCAGATGGACCTCACGTATGCCACTATTCTTGTGTTTCAGGGGGAACATAGAAGACTTTACAGAGAAGATTAGTTGGCCTGCATTATCAGTGATGAAGAAGACCCCACCAATCATCCTATCTTTGCCCTTGATATTGATTTGGGATCCAGCTTATCGCAGCTCATTGATGTCCTCAACCTCCTCTTGAGATCAGAAATTCCATTACTCTCGGTGAAGATTCTCCTCCAATTACCTTTGTGTGGAAAATGTTTTTCGATGGAGCCTCTTATAGGGAAGGTGTTGGTGCTGGAGTGGTTTTTGTGCCACCTTTTCATGAAACCATATCTTTGTAATACAAATTAGATTTTGAAACTACCAACAATGTGGCAAAGTATGAATCTCTTGTTTTAGGATTAAGAGTTGCGAAGGATATGGGAATTAAAGAGATATCAGTGTTTGGTGATGCTGAGTTGATTGTCCAACAGATCAGGAATATTTATCAGACCAAACACCCTCGGCTTAGAAGTTACATAAATGAAGTATGGGACCTCATTGACACTTTCTTCCTAGATTTTAACATTTCATTTGTTCCCGGAGAAGAAAATGTCATGGCCGATTCTCTGGTCGTTTCAGCGAGCATTTTCAAAGTCCCTCTGTGACCCAAGCTCAGGTATGATGTAGAAGTGAAATATAGACTCTCTATACCTGACAACATCAGCATTGGAAAATGTTTGAAGATGATATTTAAATCAGAAGGTTCTTGGAGACCGTTGATAAGTTTTCTGCATTACACATTGATCAAGAGCCTGATTCTGAAACAGGTCCTCATGTCAATGATTTTCTGAACAAAACTATTGATCATTATATTGTTAAATTTCCTAGCAATCACATCCAAAAGGGACTAGTCCCCTTGGAAATACTATTTGACAGAAATTATGTGGCAGTAAAGGGTAAAATCTCAGTTGAGGATGTTGATGTAGCTGAGTGCAATATTGGCACAGAGAAGAATCCCAAATTTGTCAAGTTGTCAAGCAGTTTGTCAAAGGAACAGAGGGTCGAGTATGCTGAGTTGTTGAGGGAATTTTCTGATGTGTTTTCCTAAACCTATGAAGACCTCGGAACATATGACACGATCTTCATTAAGCACAAGATCCCATTGCAAGAGGCAGCCAAACCATTCAGGAAGAAATTAAGATAGATAAATCCTATGTTGCTTCATGTTATGGAGAAAGAGGTAAAGATGTTGTTGGATGCCCAAATCATTGTTACCCTAAGATATTCTGAATGGGTGGCCAACATGGTCCCAGTAAGGAAGAAGAATGGATAAATCATACTTTGTGTCGATTTCAGGAACCTGAACAGGAGCTCAAAGAAGGATAACTACCCCTTGCCAAAGATGGAACACATACTACAAAGGGTAACTGGTGCATCCAGGATTTCCATGATTGATGGATTTTCTGGCTACAATCAAATCTCTGTCTTACCTGAGGACAAAGAAAAGACCACCTTCACCACTCCTTGGGGAACATTCATGTATGTCAAAATTCCCTTTGGATTAATGAATGCAAGAGCAACTTTTCAGAGAGTCGTGGACATAGCCTTCATTGGAGAAAAAGATAAATTCGTGGTCATCTATCTAGATGACATAACAGTATTTTCTAGATCAGATAAAGAGCATTGTTGTCATCTAAGGAAAGTCTTCTTGAAATGCAGAAGGTATGGTCTTTCACTAAATCCTAAGAAATATTTATTTTCCATGCAGGAGGGAAAATTGTTGGGGCACATAGTATCAACCAAGGGAGTAAGAATTGATCCCAGCCAGGTGGAAGCAATCCAAACCTTATCACTTCCGAGATCCAAAAAACAAGTTCAGTCCTTCCTGGGCAAAATTAATTTCTTGAGGAGGTTTGTTTCAAATTTTTCCGAATTGGTGAAACATATTACAACCATGCTCAGGAAGGGGAAAGAAGTAAGATGGACCGCTGACTCCAGAGAATCCTTCAACCAAATCAAAAAGACACTGACTAAAGCACCTGTGCTTATCAGTCCTGATTATTCCAAGGATTTTCTGATTTTCTCTTTTGCTTCATTTGGCACAGTGGTAGTTATTTTACTGTAGAAGAATGTTGAAGGGTTGGAGCAGCCTATTTCATTTTTCAGCGGGGCATTGAGGGATGCATAGGTCAAATGTGACCTCATGGAGAAGCGGGCCTATGCCTTGGTCAATGCTCTCAAATCTTTCAGAGTCTATGTTTTACATTCAAAAACCATTGTATATGTTCCTTCAGCTTCTATAAAGGACATCCTCATTCAGCCTGACATAGATGGGAGAAGGAGCAAGTGGATTGCCAAGATTCTTGAATTTGATCTGGAAATAAAACCCACCAAGCTAGTTAAAGCTCAAGGTCTATCCAAGCTATTGGTTGAATCTAATTGTAAAGCACTTGGGGTTAATTTCATCAACACTCTCTCAGAAGATCAGCAGGATGAGGTGCTTGATAACAGTCCTCAGGATATCCCTCCATTGGCAAAATGCACCTAGTATAAAGACATTATATATTTTTTGTAAGAATTAAGGCCTGTAGATGGAATGGGGAAGAGAAAATCAAGAGCTTTAAAACTCAAAGCAATCAGGTATTGCCTTATTGACCAGGTCTTGTATTGGAAAAACCCTCTAGGATTTCTTCTGAGAGGTTTAGACCCACAGGAGGCCTAAAAAACTATGTTTGAGTTCCATGACAGCCTATGTGGAGGACATCACTTCTGGAGGACCACGGCCTATAAAATTCTCAAGGTTGGGTATTACTAGCCTACTCTGTTCACCGATGTCTGTGAAAAATTCAGAGCTTGTATCAAATGTTAGAAATTCTCAGGAAAACAACAGCTCAAGTCTCTGTCATTTAAGCCTGTGGTGGCTTCAGGACCCTTTCAGTAATGGGGCCTAGAATTTATTGGGGAAATTCATCCTACTTCAAGTGGTCAGCACCAGTGTATTTTAACTACCACAAATTATTTCACCAAGTGGATAGAGGTTATCCCCACAAGGAGTGTTTCTCATAAGGTGATCATTGGTTTCCTGGAGGATATTATAGTAAGGTTTGGTTGTCCTAGCAAAATCATCACTGACAATGCTGCATCATTTAAGGTTGAACCATTGATCTGGTTCTGTGAGCAGTTTGGAATCAAATTGATTCATTCTACTCTATACTACCCCCAGGGAAATGGAGTGACAGAGTTCTTTAACAAAAGCCTCATTAAAATCATTAAAAGACTGTTAGAAGATAAACAGAAAACATGGGACTCAAAGCTCAAATTTTCTCTATGGGTTGACAGAGTGACAACAAAAAGGTCTCTGGGCGTCTCTCCTTTTCATCTTGTGTATGGGACTAAATCAGTTCTCCCTTCTCAACTTGCCTTGCCTGTGGTGAAATTTTTTCAAGACTACCAAGGTGAGCCTAATGACATGATCAGAAGGATTCTGCAGTTGGTTGAAGCATGACGGGTGAGGGAACAACTTCTGGACAGAGTGCATGACCATCAAAAGAGGATCAAGTAGGCTTTTGACAGGAAGGTGAAAAAAGAGGATTTTCAGCTGGGAGATCTGGTACTAAAATGGGATGCTCCTAAGAAGGAAAGGAAAACACAACAAATTTGAGGCCCTGTGGATAGGCCCTTTCAAAATCTCTGAGATATTTCCTAATAATACTTACAGATTGCAGAATTTGGAAGGTGATAAAGTTTTTAATGGCCCTGTAAATGGGCATTTTCTGAAGAAGTTCTTTAATTGAGACATGAGTGGCTCCCATGTCTTTGCAAATATTGTTTTCTTTTGTTTCGGTTTTAATAAGTGACTCTAAACCAACAGTAAGGCACTAAAATTGCAGAATATTTCTTGGCATCTCACAAGGAGCAAGCCATCCCCCATGGAGCCTAATGTTATCACATTTATTTGTAAGGGGGGTGTTTTCCTAAGAAATTGACCCCTTTGGCGAAAAAAGGGCAAGAAGTGGGATAAAAACCCACAAAATCCCACTTATCCTAATTTTTCGAAGCCTAAGCATGTCACGCTAAGCAGCTCGTAAATTTGTGTGGTTGAGATCTAGGCACCTAGATCTACAGCGCAGGATCCATATTGGACCCCCCTCGATGTTCTGCCTTTAACCAGGTCGGGGGGGGTCCGATGTGATGGTTTTCAAATGCAGGCCCCCCATTGTCATGGTGCCTCCTCCTGACATCAGACCCCCCCTCGGTCAAAACCGCTTACCATCTACACCCCCCCGGGTCAAAACCGCTTACCATCNCTGTCCCCTACTTCATCTCTCTCCTCTGCTTGTCACCTCTCCCACTCCCTTTCCACCTTCTATTAGCACACACATGTCCTCCACTCACCCCCATGTCATATCCTTTCCCATTCCTGCCTACCATATCCTGCCATGTGTTCCCCCCTCGTACTCTCTTTCACCTCCACCTGGGAGTATTCCCCCACTGTGTCTGTCACCACAGTCTCCCCTCTAACTCCACGTCACATTCTCATGTGACTCTACCATTGTGCCTATAAAACTCAGTGCCAACGTCCTATCATTTTCACTTTCCCTATTATCTCCCCTCTGCCATGTCTGTCCACATGGCCACCCCTCGTCTCATCTCCACATCGAGCGTGCCAAATCTCCCCCGCCTGGTCACCGTCCATTCACCACTTCATGTTGATTTCTCCATCCATCGTGTCAGCCTCCACGCCTACCCACTAATCTAACCATGAACTCCAAAAGAAGATCCAGATGGAAGAATGCAGAGGTCACCACGTCCTTTAGGTGCAGAGTTGACTCAAGCCTCCCCAATCCTAATGAAGCAGTTATTAAAGCAGTTGGTGGTGGTTGGACATTGTTTCCACCATAAATGGAAATCCCAGGAAAAGAGTGTCATCCATTCAACTCATTTACAGGCCAGTTCTGAAATGCGATTGTGTCTTACTGAAGTTCACGTCTAATCAGAGACTGCATGCACAGTTTTCCAGGAAGCATGCAAACGTAACGCCTTCAATGCAATGACTCGAACTTGCTGATGTGGTTTTTCTTTGAGTATTTAGGAGTCGTTCTCATATTTTGTTAGCGTTGATGGTGGAGATAAGCTCCCATATTGTAAATTTTTAACAAAGCGTCAGGTTTCTGGTTATGTATCTGTATTTGAGACTTCTTGTTTAATAACAGTTAGCCTTCTTTTTCATCTATTTTGCCTCTGATACTGGGAACTCAGGCATGGATGATCCAGTCAAGTTGTTGTGATAGTGATGTAATGTATGTTTGATTGCAGCTCTATCACGACATTTTCAGGTTCCTCAAGTTCTTTGATCCAAGAGGATCTTGTATCTGGAGATTTTCCCCATAGGTTGCTAGAAGACTGGATGTCCATAGCATACCTATTCATTCTTTCTCAAGTTCTTCCTCCTACTCACCACTATACCAAATGACTAACTAAAGTTAGATCAAGACCTCACCTACTAGGGCATACTAGCCCAGTTTTTTGAGTTAAAGCGATATAATTCTGAGTCTGCATCCATTAGACCACCCCCTAAATTTAATCATTGTGACATACAAACTGATGAGTATCAGGCTTACCTATGCCGCAATCTAGAGGTGACTTCTAGTGCTAACACCATTTAGCAATAAAAAAAATCATTTTGCATGTCAAAATTCATAGAATTGATTTACCCAATTTATTGTCTTTTATGCTTCTCCAATGTTCTTAAGTCCTCTTGCAATTCCATCCTCCTTCACAATCCTTCTCAAGCATGCCCCTTCGATCATCGATAATCTGATGACATAGTGTCATCTCATGCACTCCTCCTTCATCTATCAAACCAATCCCACAGCATCATATAGAGCTCTCAATGATGTTGTATCATCAAATCAACTATTTTTGACTAACTTCAATTGACTATTTTTGTCTTCTAAACAAATCAACCAACTAAAATTAGATGTTAGGATTGAGGTTATTGTATCTCATTCTTTATAGAAGATCGATCTGCTACATGGTGCTCTAATCTCATCTAAGTAGAAAGGATTTGAATCCCTATGAAATGGATAATTTGAAGGTGATGGATATTGGTGGCTCATTCTTTAGACAAAGGTATAGGATTTAGATAGCATAGACATATTGTGAAATCACTGGAATCTAGGAAAATAAACTTAGCTAGTGATCTTTAGATGTTAGGATTGAGGTTATTGTATCTCATTCTTTATAGAAGATCGATCTGCTATATGGTGCTCTAATCTCATCTAAGTAGAAAGGATTTGAATCCCTATGAAATGGATAATTTGAAGGCGATGGATATTGGTGGCTCATTCTTTACACAAAGGTATAGGATTTAGATAGCATAGACATATTGTGAAATCACTAGAATCTAGGAAAATAAACTTAGCTAGTGATCTTAGCACAATCGAATCTTCCAATGGCATATTCAATGAGATTACATAAAAACAATTAATCGAGGGTCTTATTGTTTCATTTGTGCATCCATATCACTCAATGTTTATATCACATGGAAGTATATAATATTGTATGATATAAATCACTCACAACTAATCAAAACAACAAATGTTATGAGGAATATGATGGTGTTAACTATTGGGGTATTGGCTTGAGATTCATGTGGTAAATCATCTGGTATAGTGTGTTCATGTCTTAAAATTTCGGCCATGGACCAATGATGGCTCTTGAAACCTTTGATAGTGAAGTAGAAATACCTTGACCTTATCCCATGGATCACAAATTGGGACCTTACATTACAAATCTACGACATCCCATCAATCACCACCATCGATTCAACAGACCCTTAGAACTATAATGGCTCTAATAACAATTGAAAGAAATGAAGCTAATTCAAAAACTAACAATTAGCATACACGTAAACGAAGAGGAACACAAGAAATGGTGGGAAATTCATAAACGTGGTCAATTATATTCACAACAAAGATATAAATATATAATACAGTGGGTGTAACCACCTCATGATCTAGCTTTTCTCTCATAGCAACACCTCGTAAAGAAATAAGGATAGGACGAGCAAAAATATGATCTATTACAGTATTAGGATAATAACTATATCCTATGGTGTGAAATACATAAGTTTTCAAGGACTTACTGATTGTATAGCTAGCCATAGGATGATAGTGATGTGAGCATCTCTTATATCCAACACACAAAAATCCTTTCTCAAATTCTCGCTTCCACCAACATGCATCAAAAACATGATTAGCCTTGCCTCAAAGAACATGCATTGCATTCTTTGCACTACTTTGCATTATGCCCCTTCTTGTTACAATGAAAACAATTAATGGAATTTGATTTACAATACCTTCATGGAATTCCCTTGATCTTGTTGCCTTCTTCACTTTTCTCTTCAAGTGTTGGGATAGTTTGAAATTATTGAAATTTCACTTATTTGTCCTTCCCGGACTTGGCACTTGAACTCATTGTAGTGGCTACCTTCTTTCTTCAATCAATGTCCTTCAACTACCATTAAATATTAATTTATTTTCCTCGGAAGTGGATTCACTGGCATTTTCTCTTAACCATTATTTCCAAGGCCCTAGCATGCATAACCATCTTCAATGATAGTTTCAATCTAATTCCTATGATGTGATTCTCAAATATTTCACTAATGTCTTCTAAGTATTCCCATTAAACACTGAGATGTTCTAACATGTTCACTTTTGTCTTGGGCTAAGCATCTGAAGTTGGATTCTCACAATAGAGAGATTTTTCTTTTTCATCTCCTCAACATATTCTTGCAGACAAGACAACAACTCCTCCTTGGATGCCAAGTCTTCTGATAACTTCCTATATATTCCTATTGCAATGTTTCTTCTTGTGTCATACTCTCCAAAGAATGAATAATCACTTGGGAAACCTAACCTTGCAATTTAGAAAGATTTTTCATCAAGGAAGTGGGGAAGTCCTCTAATGTTTATAGCTTGGACTACAGATATTCATTCTCTCTTGTGATCCACTACCAAAACTTCCTTAAATCTAAGTTCGCATACTAAACCTATTCATAAATGACATTCATCCCATCAAGTATTTCTTTCTTCCAAGATTTGAACATGTCTTGACTTACTATAGTTTCTTTGGATCAAATATTCATCACTCTAATGTTGAGATCATAAATAAAAAGAGGGGATTGAATGGAACGAAATCACAAACCCAAAAGCCTATTGTAAAAAGAGAGAAGACAACACTAAATAATTGTGTTAGGGTTGAACTAAATGATCACTAGAGAGAGAAATATTCCCAAGCATGAGTGTGTTGCACATGATATGCACAAATGCACATAAAAGAGAAAATATACCAACCAGAATAAAATGCCAAAGAGGTAGTGTCCATAGGCTTAAAAAACTTGTATTAAAGAGCCTTAGCTCAATGATCCAAAAAGATACTTTACAAATAAAGCTTCGGTGGTGTATTTATACCTCTCAAGTAGGTATGGTACCCTCCCAAGCAGGGTATGGGCCCAATAAGTATGGGCACACTCCCCAAGAGGGTTATTGAGCTTACATATAAAATTTGATTAGGTCGGCCTTAACCACACTTAGTAATATAATAAAACAGTAAAGGTTGTCCTTAGCCATGATTACAAGTAAACTAATGATACATATCATATGTTCCATGGCCACATGTACAAATTACACTAATAATTCCAACGCCACCCCTTGAGTTGAACAAGGGCACACAGAGAGAAGTCTTTGCCACAAAATATTTACTTCCCACATTAATGTTAATAAAGGGACCACATCTCCTCTCCTAAACTCCATATCACCCAAACCAAAACGACTCTACAACTTAGTGAAGATGACCAATGTTAGAAGTATATTGTTGTTGATGATTTGGATTGGTGAAAGCAACCAAGTGTAGGGTATCCAAAGTAAGTCGGCATTATAAATATAAATATCCACTATAACATGTTAATTGATTGACTGCAGAAGGTACCAAGAGTGGCTCAAGTTGTTCTTGAAGTTGAAGCACATGAAAATAGTGCATCCAATAAATACCAACATCATAATGTGGAAAGTAGAGATCCATGTAATAGACCAAGACTCATACTTGGAATAATATGTAAGAAGTAGTGTACAAGATCATATGGACTTGTGAGTAAAATATTCATCAAAGAAGGTGAAAAAATATGTATTTTCCCCATGTCAACAAGTGATCATAAGCATTTGAATGTCATTATGAACCAAACATTGAGATGTAACATCACAATAAGTCAAAGTATACATTAAAAATCCACCAACTCCTAGAACATGAAGAATGTATCCAAATGTCACTAGTAGGCTCAAAGATGGTATCATCACATCCTAAAACCAATAAAGGCCCGATATGAAAAGTGCACCACCATATGTGTTATACTTATATTTGGCACTCTATGCCAAGAAAGATGTAATTAGCCAAAGTACACACTTATGCTAAGATGAATTATCTCACACAATTTTTTCTTCAAAAGGACACGAAGGTCACGCTTCTTCCTAATAAAATTGTAGTTGGTTATGACTTTACATTAGATCAAACACAACTGATCATAGGTTTCCCATATTGAAGCCATGGTTTCCCCTTAAAGCTTTGAAAAACATAAAATCTCAAGGAAATCTAAAATCTATGAGTTGGCAAAGGAAAAAATATGTGTGTGGAGGTTATGCATGACTCACATGTGCACTACATGCATTCCATGCAGGCTTGTTATCATCTTCTCAATAATATATAAATAAGAGAATCAAATCAAAGGGGAAGGGGTTTAATTATGAGTGTCCTTATGTTGGATAAGTTTAGGGAGAATTCTTGGATGTCATTATTACCATTGTTGGTAGATAAGCATTAGCTTCATAGTGTGATCAGAACTTAGGAGAGATTCTATCATCCATTTAGTTGGCTATCTCACTATGATAGAGTTCTCAAATCATGCTAGCTTATGGATGTAGAATTATGGCTAAGGAGGCGGAGGAGAACCATGGATCCAGGATTAAAGTAGTGAAATTCAAGGTATCATTCTTGTTGTTACTTTCTTATAAATCAATATAGATATATATTCTCCACACACACTCCTCCCCCCTCCCCTCTCCAAAAAATATCTTTGAATTATGGATCATTATTTCTTTAATGAGGTTTTGAGTTTTTATATGTTTCTTACGTTCGTAATAATATTTATACTTCTTTATGAAAGTTATTTTTGTTATGTACCAATAAACCAAAAGTACACACCATGTAGATCAATGTGAGTGTGGAACACAACTACAATATATATATAAGAGAGATGAGTTACACAATAAATCCTTAAATAATAGGAGAACCTCCTCCAAATACCCAAGTACCTTCATACATCACAATTCACATCTCCCCAATAGTGACTACATGATATCTATTTATGATCCAAATGCTTAAAATATCAAAATAAACCAGAAGTACACACCATGTACACCAATGTGAGTGTGGAGTACAACTCCAATATATATAAGAGATATGAGTTACACAATAACTCCTTAAAGAATAGGAGAACCTCCTGCAAATACCCAAATACATTCATACATCGCAATTCAAATCTCCTCAATAATGACTACATGATCTCTATATATAGGTCTTATTCACATATTGCATATGTGGCCCCACTATTATTAGGCTGACCTTATTAAATTTACATTTACACATTACATGTTCGACAACACAGGTATTCCAATAGAGGACGAACACCTTCAGTAACCACTCACATAACCAGATCAAATATCAACACACCGATGTTTTCACGTGGTAAAACCCCTACGGGGAAACATCCACGGCCCCAGCCAACGTGGCCACTTGGATAAGTTTATTAATGCAAAGAAAAAGATTACAGAGAGATTTTACAAGAGATTTTCTCACAATCGATCATCGGCAAATGACCCTCCATGCTCTTTAAATAGAGATCATGGACCAATCGGGTGTTAAGCCACAGATCAATGGTCATTAAGATCGAGGAGAGTATGAACCGTCGGATCACTCTATGTCGGGAACATATCGTGACCGTCATATTTCCTAACTACAAATGTATACTAATGCATACTAAA